>JAOUQX010000001.1:13335507-13346005 GCA_028566295.1 Liobagrus marginatus
TGTGTGTGTGTGTGTGTGTGTGTGTGTGTGTGTGTGTGTGTGTGTGTATATATATATATATATATATATATATATATATATACACACACACACATATACATACATACTGTATCTCGCCAGTTAATTGTATTGCTAACACTTTGAGACAGACAACCATTCACACACACATCCACTCCTATGGACAATTTAGAGTAGCCAATTCGCCTATGCCCAATTGCATGTCTTTGGAGACTGGCGGAAACCTGGAGTACCCGGGGGAAACTTTAGAAGACAGGGAAACATGTGTGTTTGGTCCATGACTTTGCTGTGATGCAGGCGTGCTAACCACTCTGCCACCGTGCTGCCTACTAAATATTAACATTTCAATAATCGATTAATCAGATTAGTACATTTCTAATGCGTCGAAGTTGTGCAAGTGTTATGATGTTGGAATTTTAATTTAAAATAGTACTATTTGCTGACCTCTTTGTTTATCACTTAGAAGAGAAAGATGGACCCCTCTTCTCCAGCTGACTGTGGTGTCTCCTCGGAATCCAGTTTTCACAATGATGCAGCGGAGGGTTATGACAGTACCCACAGTCCAGGGTCTACAAATAACCCTAATTACATTGCTCAGCAGAGGTTTAGTCCTTCCTTCCGTCAGAAGGACCTTTCTTGTGTTCCTAGTCCTGGCTCATCTAATGAGAACTCTGATCAGGCTCTTGTAATCCAACCGGCAACCTCCACAGGGCAGAGTGTGGCTTTAAAAGTGCCTGCTAGCTTGGAGGATGAACCTACAAATAATCTATCTACCTCCTCTCTTGGGTATGCTTCCAATTTATAATAATGATGATAATATTTGTTTTCTTATGTCGTTATGGTGTAACTTGGGCATAAGGGTTAGGGTAATTTGTAACCCTAGGTTTAAGTAACAATCTGACTTCTTAATAGTCAATGATATAAATAAATTATTGCATCAGTCATGATTTTATTATTGAACAAAATATGTACAGTGCATGTGTAAAAAGTAGTTTTTTCAAATTTCTTTACCACTAACTGGTTAAATTATTATTTTTTTTTATTAAATTGAATATTTAGAAGTATGGCCAAATTTTTAATTGTTGCTGTGTGGAAGCCTGAAATTTTCATTCCTAGCATATATGTAACTTGTTTTTAACTTGCACTTACTCTTTGTATTTGTTTCTCTCAGCATCTGTTTAAGATGTAGAAACTCCTTTACAAGTATAAAGGAACAGACTATATGTGAAAAATGCAGCATAGCACACAATGCCTGTAAGTAACAAAATGATGGTACTTTTTAAAAGTGCTATATACGTGTGTGTGTGTGTATGTATATATATATTACATATAATGCAATAATATATGCTTAATGGTTGGCATTACATACATCTATTAAATATATCCATTTTCTAGTGCACAACAATTAGTGTCTTTAGCCATTGTCATTGTTTAGGATGCATTTTTAACGTGAAGGATGCATTTTGTTTGTCTCCCATGTCCTTTGTGTAGCTAAAGATAACCGCAACATTACATTTAGAAAAGTAAGTAATGCCTAAGTCCTAAGCTTACTAATTGTAATTAGTATTTTTTTAAGATGCAGTTGTAAATTTTGACTCTGTTCTTAGTGGCTTCCCTGTGGGTTTTGTCGAGCTTGTCAGCTCACCGAGGACTGTGGGGTTTGTGCAAGCTGCAGGAATGGAAAACTAAACCTTCAGCAGCAAAAACCTGTAAGGTGCCGCAAGCGGAAGTGCTTGTGTCCATCCGTTAAGGTGATCAGAATTACTGAAAAAAAATAAGATAACAACCTTTGTTTTATTTTATATTGTATTAGTTTTGTTTCAATTTTATTTTTGGTTCTTTTTCAGAGGAAAGCAGATGATGTGCTTCCTCTGACACAGTGTGATTCAGTAGTCCATGTATGTAAGAGCTCTATGATAGTACTGTTAATACCTTGTCATCTATATTTTTTTATTGTACAGTGGTACCCCGCTTATCGACCGGCCCGGACATCGACCTTTTCGCGTAGCGAACAGTTTTTTGACCGGAAATTGCGCTCGCTGAACGACCAAATGCCCGCTTATCAACCTTTTTTTACCCCGACCCACGTGGAGCGAGGGAAAGGATCTTCCCAGTCTCGCCACAGCCTTCGTGGAGATATGGCTTCAAAAAAAGCTAGTGATGTGAAGACCAAGCGGCGTGTGATTTCTATGGAGTTAAAGAGAGAAATTATCTCCAAGCATGAAAATGGTATGCGTATCAAAGATCTTGTTGCTACGTATAATTTACCCAAGTCTACTATATGTACATACTTGGCCACTAAGGAAAAAATTAAAGAAGCAAATGTTTTGCCCACTATGTCGCGCATTGTTAACTTAAAACAAAGACCACAGGCTATGAACGAGATGGAAAAATTACTCGTTCTGTGGATAAAAGAGAAACAGCGAGTGGGTGATCGTGTTAATCAGGCAATAATTTGTGAAAAAGCGAAAGATATTTATGGAAATCTGACAAAAGATGACAAAGACAAAGTGCCTTTTGGTGCATCTCATGGGTGGCTTTGTAGGTTTAAGGAAAGACACGGTATTCATAATGTTGTTCGTCATGGAGAAGCAGCAAGTGCTGATAACAAAGCAGCAGAACAGTTTGTGCAGGACTTTCCGAAGTTTATTAGTGAGGAAAACTATGTCTTGCAGCAAATCTTCAACTGTGACGAGACAGGGCTTTTCTGGAAAAAAATGCCCAACAGAACTTTCATAACAAAAGAGGAAAACTCCAAGCCGGGTCCCAAACCCATGAAAGACAGACTCGCGCTTCTGCTTTGTGCGAACGCAAGTGGTGACTGCAAGGTCAAGCCCCTTTTAGTTTACCACTCAGAAAATATAAGGACATTCAAAAAGCACAATGTTTGCAAAGACAGTTTACCAGTGTTGTGGCGTGCAAACCCTAAAGGTTGGGTCAACCGTGAACTATTCAGGGAATGGGTACGGAAAGTGTTTGCCCCATGGGTTAAAAAATATCTCCAGGAGAAAGGTTTGCCATTGAAATGCGTGCTTGTCCTGGACAATGCAACGTCACATCCTCCAGATTTAGGCAATGAGTTGGAGGCTGAGTTTGACTGGATTACAGTCAAATTTCTGCCACCAAATACGACCTCCCTCATTCACCCTATGGACCAGATGGTCATAGCCAACTTCAGAAAACTCTACACAAAACACCTGTTTCGTAAGTGTTTTAACATGACCAATTCCAGCAACTTGACCCTGAAAGAGTACTGGAAAGACCACTTCAGTATCTATCAGTGTATTCAACTGATAGATGTGGCATGGAAGGAAGTCACCATCAGGACTCTCAACTCGGCATGGAAGAAGTTGCTGCCCTCAATCGTTGCAGAGCGAGACTTTGAGGGGTTTGAGCAGGAGGAGAATGTCATGGAAGAGATTTTGCGTCTCTGCACAGATCTTCATCTGGAAGTGAATTCGCAAGATGTGGAGGAGTTGGTAGAGTCACATCGAGAGGATCTCACCACTGAGGACTTGAAGGAATTACAGAAAGAAAAGGAAAGTTCTGAAAGGGGTGAATTCCAAGTTCAAGGTGATGAGGAGGAGGAGGAACTGAACAAATTACCGTTAAGTACCGATGAACTAAAAGACCTGTGCAAAAAGTGGAGAGATTTGGAATATCTTTTTAATAAATTCCATCCAAATAAAAGTGCGTCTTTCTCTGCAATAAGTGTAGTCAATGACACAGTCATGCCTTACTTTAAAACTCTATTGAAAAAGAGAAAGAAGCAGGTAACTTTAGATGGATCCTTGAAGCCAATTCCTGTAGATTCAGGAAACACAGCTACACCTAGTGATGAGCCTCAACCAGGCCCTAGTGGAATAAAGAAAATGCGGCGAGGAAAGAACACCTCATAGTTTGCCTTCCGTGTTCATGAGTGGGGATTCTCCCTCAGTTGAAGGAAAAAAATCTCCACTACTTTCATCCCCAGAGGCTGATTCCCCTCCTGGCAGTGAGTGCTCATCCTCCTCCAACTAACACCACCACTCAGCCTCCTCCCGCCCATTCCATCAAGCCATTACTGCGACTTAACAAATAATTACAGTACAATAATTTTGTTCCTTTTGTAATCTTTTTAATTGATACAGTAAACAGTATTATACAGTATTTTTGTACCGTATTATTTTATGTATTTAGTATTAATACTGCTAAAAATTCTTAATAAATGGGTATCGGTGGAGGTCGGGTTGTTATCCCATAAGAAATAATAAACCCAATTAATCCGTATTAATTGGGTTTTCATTATTTCTTATGGGATAATTACATTCGCATTTCGACTGGTTTTAAGGAACTGATTAAGGTCGATAAGCGGTGTACCACTGTAATAAAAGATTAAATGCTTTTTCAGTAATAAATTGAGGCATGTGCGGAACGGATTTTAAAAATTTAGTTTGGGTAGGTTTTCTAAAAGCACGGTTCGGTTTGATTTGAATTTATTAATCATCATTGTTAAATTTAGTTTAACTGGCAATGAAGTTGCTCTGTCATCTGTATCAATCATAGTATGCACTTGTGCGCCTTTGCCTGTGGCACACTTTCAATTTTGCTGCTTGCGTTATTATAGAGGCGGCTGCCTCTCTCTCTCTACCAAACTCCAGACGTACTTTGGTAGTTCCGTGCTAGATCTTCATGTTGATGGCATGCGACTGGATTAAATAACCTTTGCTACATTCTGTTACATAAGTATTACTGCAGAAATTACGCTGGTTACCGAAAACCATCTTGACAAAATTCACATTTTTTGATGGTTAAAGTTTGGTTATTTTTAAACCGTTTCCATACCGTCCGACGGAATTCCGCACATGCCTATAAATTACATTCAAATTAACTGACAATTGCAGAACTTGTATAGTGTATTTGAAAAATCCTAGTGGAAAACTTAAACGTTGTTGTTTTCTGCAGAGAACAGAAAAAATTACCATGGTTTCAAAGGTAAGCAAATCTTTACACATATACAGTCCTGAAATGATCAATGTTTCCTCCTAAGCCAACGTAAGTTCAAACTCTGTATTTGTGTACCTAGTTATTTTCTTTAATTCGTGGAGGAAAAAATGGTCATTGGAAACAAAGATAAACAACCCATTGAGTGCTGTATTCAAAATCAAAGTAAAAGATTTAAATAACAGACTGCTTCAATGTAGATTTCAAGACAACTAGTAATGCAAGTCCTTAGTGTTTATGGTCACACATATATGACAAAGTTTGGGCATGCTCCTGATAAGACGGTGGAAGATGTTTGCCAAATGCTATAAATGTAAATTATATTTTGGCGAGTTTCCTTTTAGAGCTGGATCAGGGTATCAGTAAGTTTCTACACAGTCTGTGGTAGTATTTGGTGGATTTGCATGTTTCGATACATAACTTTCGTAGCGGTTTTAATTGGATTCAGGTCTGTCAAATGTGGGGGCCTTTCATTGGCATTACTGCCTTCATCAAAGTAAAACTGCCTACACATGCTGGTTGATGCATGTATGCAGAATAACACGTGCTTGGTTTGTGATACACGGCATGTATATATGTAGGTGTGTGCTTGCTTTCACTTTATAATTTATTTCTGCTTAAATACAACCCAAAACATCAGATTTATGAACAAGGTAAACCCAAACAAGCAAATGAGACAAAAATATTATACTTGGACGTTTGTTTTTTTTCATTGTATATAATGGCACATGGGAAGTCGGATTTTTGAGGAGCTGACAAAGATTTTGGATATATTTCCATTTGTACTCCAGAAAGCCACAATTGGGTAAATTGTGTACAAATGTAGGGAGTTAACAACCCTTCCCAGGAGTCGTCGACCAACAAAGCTCACTCAAAAAGTCAGGACATGTAATAGTCCCAGAAATCACAAAGGAACACACGGTAACTTGCAGGCCGATGTCTTGCACAACGATCATGTTCATAAGGACAGCAAGACATGAACACTGAACTAACTTGGCAAAATTTCAAAGTAGAAAGCCTCTGCTCACCAGAAAGAAGAAAGTGCTCTTCACTGGCCAGCTGAAGTTAATTTTTTAGTTTTGAGAAAGTAAGCTGCCTTACAGCAAGAAGCACATCCCATTTGTGAAACATGGTGGTGGTGGGGGTGGTATGTTCGGTTTGGGCCTGTTGGGCGGTATCTGAAACGGAAGGGCTTGAAACAATGATTCAGATATTAATCCATTATTATCCAGTATAATTCAGAATTACACCAATGAGTTATACCAGAAAATTCTGTCTGTGAAATGCAAAACTATCGTGCAGCAAGACAATGGCCTAACGCACAAAAGATAAACTAATGGTTTACAATGACAAGTTCAATCCAATTTTATTTCTAGAGCGCTTAACCGTAGACATTTAATTAGAAATTATTACATTTAATTTACATTTATCTTCAGTGAGCAAGCTTTTGGCAGAGGTGGCAAGGAATAACTCCGAAATACTATACAAAGAAACATTGAGGGGAACCAGACTGAAACGGGAACCCGTCGTCATCTGGGTGACAGTAAAGTGTATGCTCATAGTCATGTGTACATGCGTCTATCTCCAAACTGAATTGTGGCTAGAAGCTTTCAGGGACCCTGCAGATCAGTGAAGTTTCTAATTGCAGATTTAACTTGGCTTAATCGGTAATTAGGTGACTGTTCCTCATTAGTATGGTGGACAGTATCTCCGCCTGTCACGTGAAAGACCAGGGTTCGATTAATGGTAGCTCAAGGGTAAAGCTCATCGATCAGAGGGTCGGGGTTCAAGCCTCACACCAGGCAAGCTACCATCATTGGGTCCTTGAGCAAGACCCTTAACCTTAGTTGCTCCAGGGGCGCCATACGTTCTGGCTGACCCCAGCTTTCAAAAAAAATTCATAAGCTGGGATATGTGGAATTAAAACATTTCACCTCATGTATATGTATGTGATAAATCATATCTTAATTTGAATGTTAATTTCTTCTTTCCGAAGCCATCGAATGTCCAATGATTGAGACCAGAGCACAAGACCGACCGTGGCAACAGCAGGTCGGAGTTAGTGTTTGTCTATACACGATTGTTCTTCCTCAGCAGCAGTGAGCACCTCCAACCAATTAGACACCAACCAGAAGTAGGACACGGAGATGGATCAGAATGGTTCAAAGATGTGTCCAGGAACGCTAGGAGCTTGGGAGCAATATTTATAGAGAGACAGACAGGGACACGCTGCACATTGTGTGCAAAGTGCAGACATGGCCACTGGCAAAACAAAAGCGTTGCCGAAACCTAAGGCAGCCAGCCACTCCATCAAGTCAAAGTAAAGGGACCTGAAGCAAGCAGTTCATGTTAGTAAGCCCACCAACAAAGCTGTTCTGCAAAGGCACGTACACACAGATAACTCACCACTCACAGATAATGTAATACTGGAACATCTTATAAATAAATTACTACGTATTAAAGTTATGTTTTATTTGTTTGATTGGGTTTGTCTAGGTTTAGGACTTGTGTATTCTCATTACATACATACATACATACATACATACATACAATGTTCCTCAACAAACTTGAGCTGAACTGAACTGATTACCCTGTTCCAGAGTTCTGTGTGGATCAAGTGATGCATAGATCAAGCCTAGCGCATGCCATACAAGTCAGTTTGGGAAGTGTCATGATCTGTATGTTGGTCAAGTCTCAATGATGCATGGGTAAATTCCAATATAACATTGCCATAATTTATGCTGCTGGTATGGTATGAATCCAGATATTAAACCATTGCTATCTGCTGAAGAAGACTTTGTGCAGCTTGTCGAAATAGTGCCACAGCAAATGCAGTCTATAATCAATGCAAAAGGCAATCCAATCATATGTATGTAGTGTATGTCAAGAAGTAATCTACCACAGAATTTTGAGATTCACATAAAAATGCTTGAATTTGTAAAAAGAATTTATAAAAAACCCGAGTCATAATGATAATCTGAAATTTATATAGTATTCACTGAAAAATAACCTTTATATATATGTATTAGTATGGAATACAATGCTATAACGTCATATGATGTACTTGGCTGATAGTAGTTGGCTAAATGGTCAACTCTAAAATGTGTAACCAATGATTGCTGTATTATATAGTTTCTGTTAAAAAAAAATCCATGATTTCCTAGTTGAAGACTATTAAGGCAAACAATGCTGCATTCAGAAATTCAAAACTGCTTTTACTCCAGATTTAAATTTAGACAGGTTTTGTACTTTCTACATTATACTCGGAAGAGCATTAATTACAGTTGTCTCACAATTCTTTTTTAGCCTTCGCTGCCAGACTTTAAGGAATCACAGGTAATATTGATATTAATTAGCCTAATGTTTGTTTAATTATAGGCAAATTAAATATTTGTTTTATAATCAAATCTTATTTCACAGAACTTGTGAAACGAACTTATCTTATTTCAAACGAACAAATCTTATTTCACAGAACGAACATCTGAGTGACTCAGATGATCAGTCGTCATTCTATGAAGAAAGCAACAGCGAGGTAAGATTTATGCAGGGCTCCATTAGGCTGTACAATGTATGATATTCTTCTAAACTTAATGAGGTACTGTATGTTTATCAGACAGGCTACTTAAATATAAAGATCATTTTAATAAAGCAGTGAAGTTTTGCCTATTCACCTAATACTCAGAATTTGCCCTCAATTCGTGTGTAAAATTGCCCTAAAATGTGTGTGCATGAGATTGGGAAATTTCAGTTCTTGCTGTTGAGAATGGCTTGTTGGCTTGTGGATAGAAACTGTTGAACTGTCTGGTTGTGAGGGCCTGAATGCTTTGGTACCTTTTTCCAGATAGAAGGAGGTTGAGGGGTGTGTGGGCTCAATCGCAATACTGTTGGCTTTGCAGATGCAGCGTGAGGTGTACATGTCTATGATATAGAGCTGGGGTTCGCAAAATTTTCATTCCAGGACCGACCCAGACATGTATAATCAATCTCAAGACCCACCATAATATTTAAAAATGGAAACAATGCAAAAAACGCTGTATTGTACATTACGGAGTCTGATCGATAAAACGGAGGGCCATGTTAATGACAGTACAGACCTGTTTGCTCTGTAGGCAAACTGCAGAGGGTTCAGGAGAGAGAGGGTCTGTGATGATCTGCAGCCAGACAAACGTATAAATAACAGCTATTCAATCTACGCAAATACATTTCCATAGAGAAGTGGTTTGCTAGTTCTGACTAGTATGCTATTTGACCATCCAGTTAAAGAATGTGGAAAAGCTTATGTGATTGGATGCCTGCTAGATGGCCCTGGTGCTTATCAAAAGTTTTGCGGCCATTTATTTTACGCTAGAGGCACCCTTACTGAGCTTCAAGGCAAAATACTTTGAACATGATGACTGAATAATGTTTCAAAAATTATTTTGTGACATTGTGACACAGAATGGAAACTTCAATAATTCCTTGTTCCACTCTATGCTTGAGATATTGCTTAATAATATTGAATTAGTTTTTTGGGTTGTTTTCCTGCTGCAGAATACATTTTTGGCCAATCAGATTGTTTGCATTGATTTTTGGATTGCCTATTTTTCTCAGCAATGCGAACACCATTACACCTAACTATATTTCCTATTAACTATACTTCATTGCTGCCTGTGGATACTCATTTTGTAATACTTTTCAGCTCTTTGACAAACAACCTGCTTTCACCAGACTTGTAAAGGTCTTGGAATGTTGAATGTGTGTTCTACAGGAATTGCTGAGGACATTTCATTGCTCCTGTGGACTCTGTAAAGGCTGTGTGGCTAAAGAAGACTGTGGAGTCTGTGATTATTGTATAGACAAACCTAAATTTGGTGGATGCAATAAAAAAAGACAGAGGTGTCGTCAGCGTCTGTGTCAGCAAGAAGCTAAGGTAAGTCTTCTCCCTCAGTAAGGCTAAACCATCTCATCCTGGAAATTTAATCAAATTTTTAAGGCTGAAAATTTAGCTATAAGCTTTATTTGATGTGCTTTTTTTCTGGATAGTGGTCTTTCAAAGATGCTCTTTTTCCTCAGGCCTGGACTGCACCTGGAAGACCAGGACCGCATTATGCTTACAGCCTAAAAGTCATGAGGAAGAACAGAGAAAAGTGGGACTTTGACTTCTCTGACAATGAATGCGAGAAGGTAGGAATAACAAAGTATTCTGTTGTTGGTATGCGCTTTGTGGATAGGGACAAGCATTACGTCTCGGATTTCAGTAGGCAAGTATGTCATAACAGTTGTATTGGAAATTTACCTATAAACACATAAAACATCTTTGAGAGAGATTGAAACTGCATGGAAAATCTAGTTTCACTCTAAAATCTCAAACCCAGACTCAGACTTGGCTTAGTTCAGTGTTTCTCAAATAGTGGGGGGAGCGATGCCAGGGGGGCGCGTGCGATCCCGAGGAACTGTTTTTTACTACAATCGTCCCGCTTTATGAATGCTATTTCAGTAAATCAGAGAGCACTGTTAG
>JAOUQX010000001.1:13350139-13365467 GCA_028566295.1 Liobagrus marginatus
AATAATAGCCACCCCCCTTCCCTTACAGCAGTATCTTATCTCTTTTGTGTCTCTCACCCTCTCTCGCTGTAGTTCAAATTTTTACTCCCAATATCTCAGTTATCTCCTGTGAGGTTTTATGATGTTTGGGTTCACTGCATTTCTGATTAACAGTAGTAGTAGGCGGGCAATGGCGATTCCTAGCACAATCTCTGCACCCTTTCACAGTTACTCGGCAACCTTCCCACCAGGCCTGTCATGTCCATGAAGGTCCACGGAATGCATATCCTGTCTGTCCCTTTCACCAACAGCAGGCACTGCTTTTGTTTTTGTGTTGTTTCAAGTCGCAGCAAAACCGATTGCTGTGCCTGCATCCTGACTCCTTTCAGCCTCATGAAAAAATAGCAAGCCCTGTGGATGCAGCAGCAATCCTTTTGTGGCTTCAACCATGTCGACTCCAAGGTTCAGGCTATTGTCTAACAAGCTTCACACCTGAGATTTCCTGAAACTGGACTATCTAATGGATAACCAGGATCACCACATCTGTTCCTTTTAGATGCCGGGCTTAAGAACACTACAAAGGTCAAGCTACCTGGAGGAGGTCAGAAAGAGCGATTCTTGGAGTTGGTGGTATGGGTGTAGGACCACGCTCCTCCCAGGTCCACTGCGGAGGAGACTGCCGACTCACAGCCATCGGTCAAGATGGCTGAAAGACTGCAGCCACCGGTCATCGCAGCCAACGTGGCTGCCGAAGCATTTCATCACGATGGGAGTGAGTGCGACGGGAAAATAGTCATTGACTATGAAAGACTTCTTTGAGTAAAGTCTGTGCATTCCCTGAGCACTCTGCCGGGAATGTTGTCTGAACCAGCAGACTTCCGTGGGTTAAGTCTGCATAGAGTTTTCCTCACATCAGCAGTGTTTAGACAAAGTACCTGGTCGTTGGGAGGAGGGATGGTCTCGATGTTTATGCTTAGTAGGAGCCTCGAGCCGCGCTCCATTATGGACAAAATAGTGAATACAATATAAAAGATATGATGACAAATAGGACACAAGTGCAGGATTGCAGGTGGCAGGTCCCGGGACAGGCGCATTTCCGTGGCAGGTCTAGCGAGAGCCGCATATAACCGTGGCGGGTCTAGCGGCAGGCGCGTTTAATGGTGACCAGTCGAGCGGCAAGTCCCCCTGCCACGCAACTATTTCACTGCGCTCAACCGCCCTCTTCTATAACTATCAACTGGAGACGCACTATAACCGGTTACACTCGCATTTCTATCTTTATTACATTAATCACACGCTGAACTCCTACATTGAAGACACCAGATGGCGCTAGTAAGCAGCTGGTAACCTAGCAACGTCATTACGTTACGAGGCCTCAGAATGCTGTGTGAAACTTTTTCCGGAGGTGCCTTCGCTGCCTTAGAAGTCATTGCCTGGTAAGATAGCGAGGCAACAAGGCAACTACCTGGGTTTTCGGATGCACCCGCGAACGAGTAAAAACACGCCATATTTGCATTGGACGCTACGCGCACCGGAAGTAATAGACTTAAATGCGGAAGAGAGTGTGCATGTAGCACATTCCCGCCCCAATGTGAATTGGCTCGACATCCCCCACGTAATTTTATCCTCCACGCGCGGAAAAACTGCAAAAAAAATATGGCGGGTATGGGTCCTACAGCTCTCAACGCGATTTTAGTTACAGGTCGGGTACAGCAGGGACTTAAGGAAGCCTTGATTGACACGCTGACTGCAATCCTATCACCGATTCAAGAAGTACGCGCCGCAGCCGAGGAGCAAATTAAAGTTTTGGAGGTGACCGAAGGTAGACATTCAAACTATTCTGAAAATTGTACAGGCCTGCTAGTTTAACCAAGTTAACATTACTTCCAGTTAGAATGCTCATGTAGTGTGGCGAGCAGAAATACCGGCCTGCGCAGAGACACGCGGATAAATGTAACCTTACCGCTAGTCTCTTATTTACTGTTATTTTTTTTGTCAGTAAATGTGACCGAATGCTTAAGTATACCTGACTGTAAGTATTGACTTGTACCTGGCTTAAATATATGACCTGGCTAAGTAGCTAACAAATATAGTTTACAATATTCAAGGTTTGTTTTTGACGTATTCAAAGCTAGTCAATAGTTAACTCGCTGTCGGCTAACGATAGATTGTTAGTTAATTGTGTTGTTGTAAGTGGACGAAGGAGATTATAGTTGTTAATCAGTCGTAGTGATAATATAGTGTTAATGATGATAATAGGGCAATTTTTTTCTTTGTTGTTTATCGTAGAGATCCATATTTAGTGTAGTGTAGAGAATGTAGCCAGCTTGTTTATGCTAGCTAGCCTGTTTACACAACACGTTATTGTCTCAGGAAAATAATTCTCTTCGATATTCACACGACTTTGTGTGAGTAGACGAGTTGGTTTTATAGTTGTTAATTATATTGGCACTCAATGAAACCTCGGTGTGCAAATAACAATTATCAGAAATGAAATGGGAATTCAGTTGTCAACAGTAGCTATTATATAAACTGATTTTGCAACAAGGACTATTGTTTTTAATCCCGCTGTGTTCAAACAGCTAATTGCTAACGTCTGTATGAGCCGCAGTATTCTAACCCTATAGACAGTATCAAAGATAAAATATAATAAACATGTTTCAGGTTGGTCCAACTGTAAAGTTGAACTAAAACAGTCAATGATAGAACACTTTTCTATATACGAGTTAAACATACAATGATTCTTATTAAAACTGAGGCTAGAGCAGTGAATTATACTCTTTTCTGTTATTTAATAAAAAGACTTCGAGCAGGTTTATAATGCTGCTGTTACTTTAAATGTACACAAAGAATACCTGACGATGAGCAGCTGACATTTGTGCACATATCTGCAAAAGAGAAGTTTGTTCTGAACTCTGCGAGCTGCACGCAGGATAAAACTCCTGGCAGCTCTGTGTGTGTGTAATGCATTGACTCCTTTTTCACTCTTTATTGATCATTTAATGAAAATGAAGTTTTCTGCGTTGATTGTAAAAACAGAAAGGCTGTATGAACGCAGCAGTTCTAGTGTTGTGTGCAAACTTACTGTAATAGTAAAAACACCCTGTCAACTCAGACATTTTGGGGGCTGAGAGCCCCGGGATGATTTCTTTTGAGATGTTCATGAATAGCCATTGTGCTGCTGTGGTGTCATTTAAATTTAACACCAAGTGCAGGGCACAAACGTTCAAAAAGCTTGCCATGGTTTAGCATCAACGTTCTACAAACTGCGGGTTAAAAGCGTTGCCAGGACTATTTAAATTGTGGTTTTTTACCTATTAAAATGCCTGGAATCATAAAGGGAATGATCTTAGTGTAGCGAATTAGCTAGATGGGGGAAAATATTTAATTTATTTTAACTTATTCTAATCAGTTATAAATAGAATAAGAGAAGCTCATCTCTCTATCACAGACATTTACACCTCACATGTAAAACTTTAAATCTTCTACACAATATTGTGCCATGGCTTGTCTCTTCCCTACTGATTTTTGGCCCCATAGGCGTACGTGTGCTGACCGGTGGTCTGTAGCACAGATGAAAGCGAAAGCTAAAACAACTGCAGTTGGATGATGAGGCCGAAACACAGGGTGGGGAGGCCTAATATCGTCCTCATACATGTTGTCATCTTTCCTGTAAGGTGCTAAGGGACACAACAAGCTGCTTCTGACTCTTCCTCCCCCTTTACCTCTACCTGCAGCAGATTCATGTGGATTAGCAGATGCAGAAAATGATCTCTTTGGTCTCTTTTGTCGCTCAGGACTGGACTCCGGAATCAAGTCCTGATCTGAAAGCCTATTTTACACACACAAAAGTAAAATAGAATTTCAGTGAAATATTACAGGAATTGTGGGGCTCGTGTATTAAATACATTCGATGCACACCGACTGAAGTTCTTTAAGTCTTTGGTTCTTTTAATTGTGATGATTTTGTCCACGTTTAAGAAAAACCCCAAATTTCAACAAATTAAATTACTTCATAAGACCGGTTTTAAAAAAGAAATCATTTTTTTAGTGAATTGTTGGTTTTCTGGAAAGTATGTTCATTTACTGCATATGTACTCAGTACTTCGTAGGGGTTCCTTCTGTTTTAATCACTGCCTCAATTCGGCGTGGCATGGAGGCGATCAGTGTCTGGCACAAGAGGGCTCTGAATGCCTGAAGTTGAGAATTCAGCTCTGAGCCGAAAAGCGTTTGGGGCACTTGTACTTTTTCCATTGTGGGGCCTCAGCGGGCCTTTGGTAGTGCTGCCGAAAGTTTCTCATAGTTATATATTTATAATAGGGCTGGGCGATATGACCAAAATCCCATATCACGATACAAGTCATCTTGTATCCCGATAACAAATATATATCACGATATAGTAGCTTTTCTGTAAATTCAATCAATGAATAGTTGCTATATTGACCACAGGGAAAGGACTCTCTCTTTCTTACATTATTAATTATATACCCCAAAATGCACTCAATTCTTTCGTGTAATTATTTTTCTCCCTTTTATTTTTCTCCCTTTTATTTAGAATTTCTTGGACAATGTTTGATTAACAATGTAGAAATATTTAAATATGAAACACTTTAAAAAAAAAAAATAAAATTTACAGGCGTAACATAAAATCTTGCTATATAAAATGCTAAATGTAAACATTTTACTTTTAATTTTACAGTGTAGCAGCTATGTATGTCTCACAACATTAAATGAAATAACAAGAAAACATAACACCTTTAAGTGTGATATTATTGATTAAAGGTTTATATTTGTGTATAAACTACCAAGTTTAAACACAAGACTACTTTCAAGTGTATTTTTTATTTATTTATTTATTTTTACTTAGGCCTGAATTTTCTGCTTGAGGGCCATGAATACAAGTTGGTCAACTCTTTCTGGTATCGGTGCTGACCTTTGGCATGTTATAATGTTCCTACATGTAATAAATGCCCGCTCTGTGGTGGGACACTTGTTGCAGGAATGCACAGCTATTTTTTTTTAACAAGCTGGGCCACTTGTGAAATTGCCTCAATGACTTCTACATCCTGCCATGTGTGGACAAGGTGTCTGGCCTTTCTGTCCGCAGAGAGAACACAAGAAACGGCCCTCTGTTGTTCCAACACCCTGGAAGACATTGCTTGTTTTGAGCCCCATCTCGTTGGACACTCGGTGTTAAGTTTGTTTTGAGGTAACCGGAGCTCTTTCTGGCCCTCAGACAACCTTCATCTCCAGCTATAGGAGAAGGACAACAACCACTTTTTTGGAGACATTAAGTGCACGGTCAACCCGCCCATATTTTAATGCATGTTCTAACGTGTGTGCACACACACAGGCTATATATTTTATTCACAATAAAAAAAAATTTTTTTTTTAATGGACAAAGCTTTAAATTACAGTAACATAGTACAATTTATATTATAGTGAAAAAAACCTGTTTGTAGTTCACTTATCAAATAACTACAATATATAAAACTCTGAAGTTGTTTCAGAAGAGTTCTGAAGTTGTTGCAGCGTTGTCTGTCGTAACACGGACTTGATGCTCCTCCTTTAAATTCCAGGCAGCGAGAATCATCTCTTTAAATCCGTGAGCAATCGCATCTCCAGTGTGATCTTGTGGAAAATAAGACGTTTGTAAGCAGCTGCTTTTGAGTTGAAACTCATCAATGCAATGAGCTGTTAGGCTCAAATATGGTTCCATAGTTCCTACTAGACCTTAAATCAGTCGTGGTGGAATAGAACTCGATTTGTTTGCAGATCGGATTCAATCTTTTCATGGCATTTTGCATAAAGTGAAAGTAGTGCGACTTGAGAAAAGTAATTGCGGGACGGGACGACATATCACTTGTCCAGTGTGTTGAGTTCATGTCAGGACTAGATGTCTTGTTTAGTTTTTTTGTCTGCATGTTGTACCTGTGCATTCTCTATCTCCTGCAGCAAAAGCGCGCTGAGCGCCTAAACTTTAATTAAAAAGCAACTCTACGCAGAATGGCACCCGAGATCATTCGTTTACAATCTTTTACTAGTGCTGCGCCGTCATTACTTCCTAATTATTTGGCAAAAAACTGCCCTCGATTTTGTGGAATTAATTCACAAGGATTTATTGCGATACGTTCTAATGTTGTTACCTAATTGGGCATACAATTGAACACTTAACTTAATTATTTTAGCACTTTATTAGACTAATACAGATACCTCTTTTAACTAAGTTTCAATATGGATGTTTTTTTGTTCTTAAATTTAGAGTTTGGCCTTCACCTTGCAGAGCTTACTGTTGATCCCCATGGGGCACTTCCGATTCGCCAGGTGAGTTGTTTTTATACCGTAACAAATTGTCTGCATTGTAACGCACGCGATTGATGTAATTTATTTCAAGCATTTTGTTCCTTGCAGCTTGCCTCTGTTATTCTAAAGCAATATGTTGAAACCCATTGGTGTTCCCAGTCAGAGAAGTTCAGGATGCCAGAAACAACTGAAAGGGTGAAGTATTGCCCGTAGTATGTATGTATCCTTATTGCCCATGTACTCCTCATTTGTTTTACAACATCTTTGCTCTTTTTGTCTTTGTTTAGGCGAAGGCGATAATCCGCGATTTGTTACCAGGAGGCCTGCGAGAGTCCATCAGTAAGGTCCGCTCAAGCGTTGCGTATGCTGTATCAGCCATTGCTCACTGGGACTGGCCAGAGGCCTGGCCTCAGCTCTTCTCACTGCTTATGGAAATGTTAGTCAGTGGTGATGTCAATGCTGTGCATGGTGCCATGAGAGTTCTTACAGGTATAGACCCCTCCATGTTAAAGCTTTTTCTAAAAACCTAGAACTTGCAACAAAAAAAAAAAAAAAGCAAAGATGTGGAATATTTAGCAATGGCTATTTGTTGCATGCAAAAAGGCATTAAAACCTGGATTTTATTTTTATTTTTTCGTTTTACAATCACGTTAACTATTATATTTTTGCTCAGCCAGGACAGTCTATCCATGCAGCTTCTTTGTTACTATATTTAATAAATATTGTTCTCCGATAAAACAATTATGATAGAGGTCTTTAAACCTTAAGGGTGTGATTTAAAAAAAAAAAAATCTTTTCAAGACCATTTTAGATCAGCCAACTAATTTTGCTTCAGAACAATATTGCTTTTGTCCCTTTAATAAAGACAACAGATTAGCAATATCATCCCAGAATTGCATGGGAGCAGAGGTCCTGCTGCTCCAAACTTATACTTGCTTTACTTCTAACTCCTGGGTCACCACTGCTCGATGCTTGTTTCCTTTTCTTTTTTTTTCTGTTTTTTTTTTTTTTGTAAACAGTATCCAATCTTTGTATTCTTAGGGCATGACTACATATCTAGCCATGTTGGTATACTCCCTGTTTGGGCTATAAGATGGGTGGGAAGCAAGGACGAGGAAAGAAATTATATTAACATTATATAAAGTAATATAAAATAACTTTTCACAGACTTTAGAACAAAAATGACACGATTGATGTGTATTTTGTAAGGGATAACCATCATATTCCACAGGTTTTGATAATGCTCATCTAGAGAGAAGGGCTGCAATAAAAGACAATTTTAATAGTTGGACAATGCTTACAATTACTTGGCTTTTATTTTAGCTCATCAGTTAGTTAAATATAGTTATGTCTATTGTAACTGGTAAATAAAGCAAGGAAATAACTTCAACTAATGAATTCTTATAAAGCTGCAATTAATCAATTGATTAATGAGTAGGATTTTATTATTCCGCTTTTACTGTTCCTTGACACCAATAGAGAAATAACCAGAAAGTGAGCACACCACCTTCTGTTCGAGTACCTTTCAGATATTTAAAATGATGATGACAAGAATAGAAAAATGGTGCGTGCGTGTGTGTGGTATATCACAAGTGAGTACAGTACACCCCTTACATTTTTGTAAATATTTGATTATATATTTTCATGTGACAACACTTAAGAAATGACACTTTGCTACAATGTAAAGTAGTGTGTGTACAGCTTGTATAACAGTGTAAACCTGCTGTCTCTTTAAAATAACAACACAGCCATTAATCTCTAAACTGCTGGAAACAGAAGTAAGTACACCCTTAAGTGAAAATGTCCAAATTTGGCCCAATTCCCATTGAAGACCCTTTGCGACAGCACTTGTTTTCAGTTATGCTCGGATGTCTTTCATTTCTCTTGATTGTAATCCAAAAAGTCCAAAATCAAATACGTAGTAGCAAATACACACAAACTGCAACTTGTGCTCTTTGTGAAATGGAGGTGTTTCACACAGGGCACCACAGATGACTAATCTGGGTATTTAAGAACACTTGGTGGTATTTTTATATTTTCACCTCTCTCTCTCCCCCCCCCCCCTTTATGGGTGATGTCCATTACTGACTGCAATAATAATGTAGCCCCTGCCACTTAATATTTGTGTATGTATATGCATGTAGATTCTGACTTCACATAGAACATGTATGATAAAATGAAATGTGTGAAGTAATCTGTTAATCCTTTCTGTAGAGTTTACCAGAGAAGTTACGGACGTGCAGATGCCACTGGTTGCACCTGTCATTTTGCCAGAGATGTATAAAATCTTCACTATGACCGAGGTATTTAATTGACTTACTATACTACTGCTACCTTCTATAATAGTGATGTCTGTGATTGTTAACTGACAATATACTTACAAATAAATATCTTAAGGTTGCTATAAAAATATTAAAAAGAGTTGTCTATTTTTACACAGGTCTATGGCATTCGCACACGTTCCAGGGCAGTTGAAATATTTACAACTTGTGCCAACTTAATATCTGCTATTGAAGTATTTGAAAAAGTGAGATCATTTTTGGGGGAAAAAATGAAATTGTTGTATTTTTCTAGAATCTGCTTTACTCCTTATCTTCTGTTGATTTTTCATTTCAGGGTTCTGCCAAAGCCTTATTTTTTCCTGTGCTAGAACAGTTCACTGAGGCACTTGTGCAGGCTGTTCAGATGCCAGATGGACCCACTTCAGACAGTGGCCTTAAGATGGAGGTCTTAAAGGCAAGAGAACTATTTTTCTCTGAAACAATTTTTTTCACTGAAACAATGTAGGTTGCCATAATTCAATGCTGTATTTAGTAAATGCTTTTTGTTCACTATTTTAACAGGCAGTCACTGCTCTTGTGAAGAACTTTCCTAAACGCATGGTATTTTCCATGCAGCAGATTCTTCCCATAGTGTGGAACACTCTCACAGAAAGTGCTTCTTTATATCTTTTTTTACATTCATTTATTTGCAATTTATTTTAATTTACCTTTACATTGTGGCTTATCTGTTCTCAGAGCATTTGTCCGGATGCAAATATCCACTTTTATTTTTATCATTGTATTTTCTTAACCAATTGCTTACTTACGTGAGAACAGAGGTCAACTACACAGAAGAAGTTGATGATCCTGTTGACTCTGACGGTATGTTGCTCATGTGCAAAAGGTCCTAATTATAGTATAAACTATTGTAAATATAGATAGGCATGAAAAATCTTTGCGCCGACTATGTGCAGGAGAAGTCCTCGGATTTGAGAACCTGGTCTTCAGTATCTTTGAATTTGTACACACATTGCTGGATAACAATAAATTTAGGAGCACAGTAAGGAAAGCTCTTCCTGAACTCATCTATTACATTATCCTCTATATGCAGATCACAGAGGATCAGGTATGCATTTTCTTTTTCTGTCTGTTTTTCCCCTCCATTTTTTTTTAATTGTTGGTATGCTGTTTATTAATAATTGTTTGCTCGTAATACAGATTAAAGTGTGGACAGCCAATCCGCAGCAGTTTGTTGAGGATGAAGATGATGACACGTTTTCGTACTCTGTTCGAATATCTGCTCAAGATTTATTGCTGGTAAAATAAAAAGTTTTTTTTTTAAAACTTTAAAAAAAAAAAAAGGGGGGGGGGGGGTTGTTAGATAAAACGGATCAATTTTCTATAATAAAGTTGCATATGAAGGGCGTACATTGTGTAAAATGTAAGCTGCTAGCTTTCATCGAATTATAACTTTTAGCCGTTTGCTAAGAGCAAACTTTATATCGGCCTATCTAACAGGTCGTAGCAGCGGAGTTCCAGAACGAGAGTGCTGCAGCTTTAGCTGCAGCTGCAACAAGACATCTGCAGGAGTCTGAGCAGGAAAAGAATGCTGGAAGTGAGCACTGGTGAGTTGAGAAAAGAAAAATTAACGAACTGAATGTGATCTTATTTAAAGTAGTGGTCATTACAGACAAATCTGATAGTTGATTGGAGGCTAAGAAAATGAGTAAAATTAGCTGCAAAATTGGTGCTTGAAAGTTTGTGAACACTTAAGTCTAACCTTTTTTGCTTTTATTTATTTTCACTTATATAAAATGTGTACCTAACTTATCACCCTTTGAAACTGATCAGAATTGCATAATTAGAAATTTTTTTTGGAAAGAACTTTACTATATGTGTAGCTTTGTGGGTACGAAGCTGTTACTCAAAAGGCTGGCAGTTCAAATCCCACTTATGCCACTGCTGGGCACTTAAGCAAGGCCTGTTACACTCACCTGCTCAGTTGTATAAATAAGATAAATGTTAAAAGTGACTTTGGATATATGGATATATATATGGTTAAACCATAAGATTTGCCACCGAAACTTTTGATTTGTTGATATAGCTCTGAACAAAAATTCACGTAACTTTGAAGAACATGTATAACATTGTTATATAGAGTCGCCATCTTGTAATTTGGACTACACCCGTTTTGGGTAGGTTTGCCCATGACATCACGTGCCATCACTGATAGCCATACTTTAATTTAACGTGCCGTTTTGATGTCACATGGCCATGTTTTAGTAAGTTTTATGATCCCACTTATGTAGTATGTAGGATTTTTTTGTAATTTTGATCGCCCTCTGCAGAAAAAGTGAAATTTTGACCCATTTCCCAAACAATTCCCTCCTCAGCCCTGAAGCAATTTACTGAGTTTGGTGGAAATGCCTTGAAAGCTTGGTGAGTTATAACAAACCTAAATTTATAATGGAAATCAATTAGAAATTTGGCAACTTTGAGGTTCCATACCGGGACTTCCATTTAAAATCGCTTAGAAATGTCTTGTAGCGCCCCAAATTGGTGGCGCAACTTTGCCAGGTTTGGTGCGAGTCGCTTAAATGCTCTATAAATAGTGTTTAGAATTTTTTTGTATCAAAATTATAAGTACGTATAAGTTATGTACATTTGCTGAAGAAAATGTAAGTGTAAGGTGCTTGCTGTGGCAAAACTACTGTAGGCAACAACCATATGTCTTTGGTTTTTGGGTGTGCATGTGACTTCACTATAATACTTATCGTGCAATTCCTCTCAATGTGCTGAATGCTTTTGTCATATGGTTAAAGGTGGTGTGTTTTTTGTTTGCGTCTTCCTTCGATGTTAAAGTAAAACTAACGTATTTGTGGGGGTTTAGACCAGCCTAAAACACTAACAAAAGTAGGAAAAACTGAAGAATGCTTATAGTAAGCAACTTCTACATATTTCTGAAATTTAAAATACAATTTCAGAATTCCTAGGGGTAGATGTCTAAGTGTTAGTACTGCGATTAACTGGCGATTATCCAGGGTGTTCCACACCTCGTGCTCAAAGTTAGCTGCAGTTGCCACCAGCGCCCCCATGACCCGTAAAAGTATTAGCCAATGAATGAATTCGTGGGAGACTAAAATAATCTTCCTTTAGCTTATCCACGGCTCTTTAATTTTTATGCTGGTCTTTCAGTGGTGCCAAATGACAGACATTTTTTATTTCATCAACCAAATTTATTGGACTTAACAATCTATTGGAGAAGTTTACTCTGCATAATCACAATACTGGCGTAATAGATGCCGTATATTTTTTATATACACCATATATATGTGTGTGTATATACTGTATGTGTGTGTATGTATGTGTATATACAGAGAGAGAGAGATATAGAGATATATGGTGTGTGTATTTATGATCATCTGTATTTTATAGATAGATAGATAAGCTACAGGATGAGGCTGCTTCTCTTACAAGCTTTGTGACATTGCAATTACCATAGTAGATGTTCATTGTCAATATTCCGAATAGGTCTAAACAAGTTTTTTTGTTTGTGTTATTCAGGTGGAAAATCCATGAAGCATGCATGCTGGCTTTGGGTTCAGTCAAGAACATCATCACAGAAAATTTTAAGAATGGTCACATACAGTTTGACATGCATGGCTTTCTTGCCAATGTGATTCTTTCGGACCTCAATCTAGCAAGTAAATAAATCATTCTTACTCCACATTCATTGCTTATTTCACAGTTTGAAATTGCTTGTTTTGAAGCAGAATACCGAGTGATTTTCATCCAGATCCCTGCTTTCAATAAACTCCTCGTGTAGTCTTTTTCCTATGTAGTTAATTTGTGATATGTGCCTTGCTTTTTAGCAGCTTCTCCCTTTCTGCTGGGACGAGCTCTATGGGCAGCCAGCCGCTTTACCACAGCCATGTCTCCAGAGCTCATCCAGCAGTTCCTTCAGGCAACAGTAAGTGGCCTGCATGAGACCCAGCCATCATCAGTTCGTATCTCTGCTGTACGAGCTATTTGGGGGTGAGTATTTCCAGCCCCAAAACTGTTTGACAAATGAGCACCTTCTGGCACCAAATTACAGAAAAGGCTGAAAAGAAATTGAGCTGACCAAATTGTGTTAGATAAATTAACAACGATATTGTTGTTTAATATTTTTCCACCTTGCAGTTGAGCATAATCTAAGTAGATTTTATGATTTAGAATGCTCTCACGCGGCTATTCAATTGGCGGCTCGTGGGCCAAACCCAGCCCTGAGGAAATTTGTCCTAGCCCTACAAGAAGCATATTGTGAATTGTGTCTTGCACTGACATGCATGCCAAAGTTCACTGCTATTGCATAAAGTAAAAAAATTTGATTTATCTTAGGCAGCCTTAATGTTTTCAAATTATTGGCATGGCTGTTGTGCTTTAAATATGGCTATTGAAATAATTTACTTTTACAAATGGCAGTTGCATAAAACAATGTTAATTTAACAATTTGTAGAAAAAGCCTACTTCGGTATTATAAATGCACTGTTATGCAGTTTCAAAATACATGAGCATGTATAAATGTAGGAACACTGTTAACTTGGGTGTCATATGGTGCAAAAATACGATACAAAGACATGTAGGCTCCTATATTGCTTTTGTGTAATCACTCATATTGCTAGGGATATCTCTCCGGCCTGTCATTTGGGCTGCTTTTCATGAACTGGCCCCCATGACGAACTAATTGAATAGCCCTGCTCAAGCACATGCTAAATGTTACTAGAAACATTCATAATGCTGCATAAGGTTTCCAGAGAACTTAACAGTCTGGGATAGGAATTATTTTGACAAGATTTTCCACAAATATTTGTTCGTGCGCTTGTCTGTGCGTGTACTCGTTTTCATAAATTTATGCGGACCCACATTTGTGTAATGGCATGGGTATTATGCTGGTATTCCGACATAAGATGTTTTACGGGGACATCTCATGAGTCCCCATGAGTAAAATAGCTTTAAATAAACAATACTAAACAATGTTTTATTGAAAGTGTAAAAAAGCAGAATGTTTTGTGTGACGTGCCCGTTATGGGTAGGGGGTGATAGAATGTATAGTTTGTACACTACAAACCATTACGCCTATTGAATGTCCTCACTATGATAGCAAAACAACTGTGTGTGTGAGAAAAAGTGAAGAGAAAGTATAGCGTGTATATGAAAAGGTGTATATTTTCTTCCCCACAGGTATTGTGATCAGCTGAAGTTGTCAGACAGCACACATGTATTGCAGCCATTTTTGCCTAGTATTTTGGATGGTTTAGTGCAACTTGCTACTCAGTTCAGTTCAGAAGTCCTTACCTTGGTCATGGAAACTCTCTGCATTGTGTGCACAGTGGATCCAGCTTTCACTACTAGTGCTGAGAACAAGATCTGTCCTCTAACTATTGCCATCTTCCTCAAATACAGTAATGGTAAATTTAGCCACCTTTTCAATTTTTGCTTTCTTTTTCTAATCCACAAGGCAATTGCCTGCTTAAAAAACGACACTAAAATGTACGTTATTTTCTTAGATCCTATTGTTGCTTCCTTGGCCCAGGATATTTTTAAGGAGCTGGCTCAGGTTGAGCCCTGCCAGGGCCCTATGCAGATGCGCCTAATCCCTACACTCGTCAGCATCATGCAGGCACCCCCTGATAAGATTCCCTCCGGCCTTTGTGCTGTATGACACTATTTTTTTGCCTTTTGTTTATTTTCCTCCGTTTTTACAGTACTGTTTGATTAATCACTCATCACTGTTTTAACAGACAGCTATTGATATCCTGACCACAGTCGTTCGAAACACTAAGCCACCTTTGTCAGAGATGCTCGTGTGCCAGGCTTTCCCTGCGGTGGCCCAGTGCACCCTTAGTGCTGATGACAATGCAGCATTGCAGGTAAATGGCTGTATATAGAAATCATTTGAAAAGATTTACTACCATCAACTGTATTTATCATAACCTCAAGGGTTCAAAGGATGTTTCTGTGGTATTCCCAAAACTTCATAATTTAAAGCTTGCGAACAAGTTTACAACACAAATGTTCTGTCGGCATGTTATTTGAGCAAACTTTGCTGTTCATTTCAACCGTGAGCAACTCGACGGAACCACATTCGTAGAGTTGAGCGTCACTCCGCACAGTTGGCAAGGAAGAGAGAAGCCAGTGTGTTGAATCCTTCCTGGTGGTGCTCGGACCCTCCAGTTTTATGAACCACTGCATGAGGGCAATTGTTCCATTTGCCACGTTGGTACAAATGAATTTTCCATGAAAAGTCTGAAAACAAGAAGAACTGTTTTATTATCCAAATTTTCCTCCTGACACTGTGATTGATTCTTTTAGAATGGTGGTGAGTGCTTGCGGGCTTACGTCTCAGTGGCTCTGGAGCAAGTGGGTCATTGGCAGGATGAGCAGGGCCACAGCGGTTTGTGGTATATTATGCAGGTAGTCAGTCACCTCCTGGACCCACGCATGTCTGAGTTCACTGCCTCGTTTGTTGGTCGCCTGGTTTCTACATTGATTGCGTGTGCTGGCACACAGCTGGGAGAGCAACTGGACCAAATGTTGCGTGCCATACTTAGTAAAATGCAGCAAGCCGAGACTCTCAGTGTCATGCAGGTAAGTGTTGATAAAATTTCAATCCCTTTAATAATACTAGGATTCATTTTGTAAAGGCAACCAAAAGAATTTTGAAAAAATATTACCGTATTTTCCGGTGTATAAGTGGACGTTCTACGCCCAAATTATAATACCGGGGGGGGGGGGGGGGGTGG
>JAOUQX010000001.1:13868858-13882100 GCA_028566295.1 Liobagrus marginatus
CTCTCTCTCTCTCTCTCTCTCTCTCTCTCTCTCTCTCTCTCTCTCTCTCTCTCTCTCTCTCTCTCTCTCTCTGTGTACTTTTTGGTGTATGTGCTGTACACACTCCTGTTCTCGTGTTCCCACGCATTAGGCTGACAGTTGCCAGAGGCATGAGGGAAAGCTGGAGAAGGAAAAAAATACAGAAATGCAGTAGTAGAAGAAGAGGGAGATCATAGAAAGAGGAAAGAAACTCGGCTGCTATTTACAGATACGGCCTCCCCCACGTGCGGACCCCGCAGAGCCACGCGTCCCCTGATCAGAATCCAAATGCAGCTTCAGCACCTGCTTCCTCAGCTGAGAACAAGCAAAGGGAACGTTTGTGTTAAGTTTCACACTGGCATGGATATGTACTGCCCCCTGCTGGTTGTGAAAAAAACAAAACCCTAATGCATGATTAGCCTGACAACATGATCTCAATAAATTAGTACTAAAACAAAGCAATAAAGGAGCTTATTGTACTTTATTTCATTACGTGTTTACTAATATATATCTATATATATATACATATATAATGTTTGCTAACAATTACAGGGGTCCAGCAGTGGCAGATTGGTGGTGCTGGGAATCGAACCCACGATCTTCCCGTCAGCATGCATACACCTTAACCGTTAAGTACCACTACCCTGAGTGAGCGTGGTGGGCGTGTCAGAGCAGGAATAAATTCTAAAAATTGGCAAATATACAACCTACTAATATGCAATATAATGTATATGGGCCATATATGGGCATGTGGGCAGTGGTGTCTCAAACAGACAAGTCTCTGGATTCTGTATCAGAAGATCAGCGTTTAAAACCCATCCCTACCGAGCTACCACTGTTGAGCTTTTGAGCAGGCCCTTAACCTTCTCACTGCTCCAGGGGTCCATTACCATAGCTCACCCTGAGCTATGACCTTAACTTCCTAAGCTGGGATATGTGCAGAAAAATTGATTTCACTGTGCTGTAATATACGCGTGTCAAATATAGTCTATTCTATTTCTCATAATGCTTCTTAATCAGTCAAAAGAAAAAGATGCTATATTTTCATTATACAGTGTATCTTATATAGCATTATAGAATAATCTTAATTATAAATAATAGACGTCTAATAGTACTTCTTTTAACAGTTTATTATTGTAATAACTAATTTTTCTATTTTGTCTCTAATGATTCTACCCATGAGTCCTTAAATATAGATTATAACTATTTGTAAGTTAATTCTATCTAATTGTCATGACATAGCATTCCCTGAATATTTCCTAATAATATACTTTCATAAGTTGTTGTTTTTTTCTTTAAGCACATAAATGTTGATGTAATCGTTTCATGGAACGGTCTAATTCAGAATGCTCATGTTTACTGCGTGTAGAACCTTTTTAAAAGAAAGAAAGAAAGAAAGAAAGAAAGAAAGAAAGAAAGAAAGTTTTAACGACACTTTGAGCTAACTTACGGCAGCTGGTTTGTTTTACGACAACTCCTCATTTCCGGCACATATGGCGCGTGGGTTCTCCAGCAGCGTGTAAACTAAATGTAGCGCCTCCAACCCGAAAGTAGAAGAAGACGCGGTTTATTTATTTAGGTTTGTATTAATATATATTTATAAATAAATATATCGTACTTTACAATTGTTCTTGTTTATTTCGGATTATATTCCACAGTGTTAATTGTTTATGAACATGTAAATAGAAGTGAAATTGTTTGTCAAATGCTAACAGGCTAACTGATCAACATGAGAGCATGAGGTAGAATGGAGATGCTGCTTTGTAGCCTTTCGGTTTTTCAATTTTACACTTTAACCTCGTTGATTTATCATAATATTATGTTTTACTTTTCTATCTTATCTATATGTTGTCTCAGTTCGCCTGCTCATGTATGTTACACCGAACAGGAGAACGTCTGGGCAGCAAATTCCCTCATTCTGTTTGTGTTCGTCTCTGTTTATCAGATCTGGTGCTTGAAGATGTCTTTCCGAGGAGGAGGTGGAAGAGGAGGAGGAGGGGGATTCGGTAGAGGAGGGGGATTCGGTAGAGGAGGTGGTGGTGGTGGAGGATTCAGAGGAGGAGGTGGAGGAAGAGGAGGATTTGGGGGAAGAGGAGGATTTGGTGGACGTGGAGGGTTTAACAGACAACAGGATTACGGACCCCCAGAATATGTTGTTGGTATGAAGGTTGAGATTTTATGTCCATTTTTTCATGTGTAGTTGAATTATTGTAAAGGGTGTGTGTGTGTGTGTGTGTGTGTGTGTGTGTGTGTGTGTGTGTGTGTGTGTGTGTGTATAGCGGTTGGCGAGTTTGTGCACCCATGCGAAGATGACCTTGTGTGTAAGTGTGTGACGGAGGAAAACAAAGTACCCTACTTCAACGCTCCCGTGTACCTGGAGAACAAAGAGCAGATCGGCAAAGTGGACGAGATCTTCGGGCAGCTCCGAGACTTCGTATCCTTTATGTATTTCCTATCCTTATTAATCTGTCCCTGAGCTTGTTAACCTCCTGAATAAGGTTCCTCTGTTGCCCTGTGATGTTACGTTGACCTTTCTCACTTCTCACTGATGTGTTCTTTAATGACTGCTGCAGTATTTTTCAGTCAAACTGTCAGAGAATATGAAGGCTTCGTCGTTCAAGAAACTACAGAAAGTGAGTGAAATGTGGCGAGTGATGATGAAGATGAAATTGACTCCGGTTCCTCGAAGCTAAAATAATTTAAACGTTTTGCGTTTCCTAGTTTTACATCGACCCGGCAAAGCTGCTGCCCCTGCAGAGGTTCCTCCCGAGACCGCCGGGTGAGAAAGGACCTTCACGAGGAGGCAGAGGAGGAGGACGAGGAGGTATGAACGCTCTCTCTCTCTCACACACACACACACACACACACAAAGATCCTGGGAATCTAATAATGGAGAGATCTGACATGTTATGCAGGAGTGTGTGTGAACAAATTGTGTGTGTGTGTGTGTGTGTAGGTGGGTTCCGAGGGGGCCGTGGTGGTGGTGGTCGTGGAGGAGGTTTCAGAGGAGGAGGAGGCGGCGGCTTCAGAGGAGGAAGAGGGGGAGGAGGAGGTGGAGGCTTCAGAGGAGGGAGAGGAGGAGGACGTGGATTCAGAGGTGAGTGATGCACAGTTAATGAAACTGGACGATGTGACCGTATAAAGGTATATTCTTATAAATGATGTAATATATGCTTTCTTGTCTAGGTGTTGATTGTTTGCAGTCATTAACTGTAAAAATAATTAACAAAAATTAAACAATAATTAAAAATAAATAATACAAATATGATTAGTTCATTTTCTTTAAATCCATTTTATTTCTTTTAATTTTTGTTAATTAAGAAAGTGAACTAATCATATTTTTATTATTTATAATTAAAGATATATAATAATATATATATATATAGAATCTAAGCATCATGATGCGTATTGTCACATTTTATACTTCATTTACCTTCTATAATTACGTCCATTAAAGGCTTTCAGCGATAATCGTGTGGCGCCTTCACTGTAACCATGACGACGATCAAATAAGCCTTAGCTTAGCCTACTTACATTTATGTTTTTTTTTTTTTTGTTTGTTTGGTTTTTTTTCATTCTCTAGGTGGACGATGACGGAGAACGGTGCTCTAACTTCACTCCTGTATCAGAAGGAACCTTCACGCCGAGTCGCCGCAATCGATCCATCAGTTTCCGCAATCTTCCACTCGCCGACTCTTCGATCCGCCATTTTTTTACTTTTATTTCCGTTTTAAAGTGTGTATTTTCTGGGGTGGGATTGGCACTGGCTGTTTCTAATGGAGGTCGAGGATCGTGTTTACTGCGGAGAGTTTCGTGTGCTGAATCAGTTACTCTGTCACTCAAAGCTATGAATGGATCTGTACAGTGACAGCGCTAACGTGCTACTGCTAAATAAAACCCTGTCTTGTTTGTACAAGATGTCTCTGTTTTTTATATATTCATTCATAGATTCTAGTAGTTTATATGATATCCATAACGGTAGTGTTATAGATAACATACCGTATGTGGAATTCATTCTTAACGATCTTAACCGAATCTATCATTATTTTTAAATGATCTGTTATCAATATTCATAGATTATTGATTTGCATTCAGATACAATTACCTCATGCCAAAATTAGATGCTTGGCTGACAGAATTTCGAGACCAATAACCTTGTACAAATATGGTTTTATTATTTATGTATTAGAATCAGAACTGCTTTATTCATCCCCGGAGGAAATGGGGTTAGAACTCTTTCATAAGCTCTCCACCAGTTTTCTCATCTCTCAGGTGTATATCGTATATATTGATCCAGTATGATCCAGTAGGCAATGTGACCCAGAGGGCCCTCATTATTATTATTAATAATTGTAATACTATTAAACCTTCCATCTTTTGGGAAAATGGCTAAAAACCAACTGCGATCTTTGAACTTAAAACCCCTGCACCAAACAGTTTCATCTCTGGCCTTTCTTTCATTTGAGAATTCATTAAGTTTAAGAAGTCGGATTATTGATTAACAGAAGAAAAGAATAAAAATCGAGACAGCAGATTCTACAGAGAAAAAGAAATTCTGTCACCTTTCACCCAGATCTGTGTGACCAGATGACCTCCTGGACTTTGAAGGGAAAAAAAGAGCTCTACTGCTCCAAGAGGCTTTAAAATACTCGTTCACTGCAAATCAATTTGAATAATAAAAAAAAGTCATTTTTAATTCCTATTAATCGTAAGATTAATTAACATTTCAACACCAGATGCTGAAAACCTTCTAAATGGGCGTGGCCTGATATTCAAATGACAGGTTTAATTGCTTGCCAGACCTGTTACAAATGTTTGCACTTCAATGAAACTTTATTTAAGCAAATTATAATTATTAAAATTCTTTAGCGTTAATAAAAATGAATAAATTATGGTTATGGCGGCACTAGTTTTTTTTTTATCACAGATTTTAAAAATCATGAAGAAACGATTTATTAATAAACTGAATAATATATATATATTTTTAAATATAAAGAAATGTTTAAATCAAGATTTAAATAAAAACAAATAAAAGTTTAATGGTAACAAACTGGTGACACTTGCTAATCAATCTTAACGCAATTCTAGTTTTAACAAAACTAAAAAAAACTTTTTAAAATTATTTTTAAAAAGTCATAAATTACGTGTTTAATTTTCCGTTATAATAAATATAAAATAAAACTCAACTGCAACATTAACAACCTCCACAACGTAGTTCCGGGTTGTAGTCCAATCCCAAATCACTACGCTGCTGTGGCGATTAGAAAAGAAAAACTCTGTGATTGGTGGAGAAAAGACAGCCTCGTTTGTTATTGGCTGCACCGAGAACGGTTCGGTTTTGTAAGCCACGCCCTCTTTTTCAGTCAGAGCTCAAACATGGAGACGGCTGGAAAAGTAAGTCGGGTTTAAATCACGACTTTGAGATTAAAACTTATATTTAATGCCGCGTTTTAAACTTTATCGTGTTACAAAAGCTTTAATGTACGGCACGCGCGTTTATTATTTAGCGGAATGTTGAATTTGATTGTGATTTTGACGCTTTAAGCTGTCAGCTGCAAGTTATACACAAACTGCACAGAAACTCAATGTGTTGCACTTAAGTGTTTCATTACATGTTGCATGGGGGGGGTTCTAACCATCAGATAATTAACAGGAAGACACGTGCATGAGCTCGTGCATGTGCACGGGCACGTGCATGACTATTTAATGTTGAATAAGCGTTTAGAACGAATAAACGCATGCACTCTCTGTATTTTATGGTGTAATAAATTACAAGCATTCTTTTTGATTTCAGGTGATCAAGTGCAAGGCTGCAGTGGCCTGGGAGGCGGGAAAGCCTTTATCAGTGGAGGAGGTGGAGGTAGCACCACCCAAAGCTCATGAAGTTCGAGTGAAGGTAACTAACCTGTACTACATTCATACCTACCGAGCTTCGGTGTGTCCAGCAAGTTTTTATTGGGGTGCCAACATTTATAGTCACACACCTGATTGTCACACCTGAACATTACCATTAATAAAACGGATAAGCAGAAGAATATGAAATGTTCTTATAAAGCACTTTTATAGACGTACTGCACAAAGTAATAATAAAATAATTTAAAAAAAAAAGTATCGGTAATAAAATAATAAATTAATTATTACTTACTTTTAAGAATAACAACAAGTCAATATGTAATGCATATCTGTCTCTTTAAATCTGTCTGGACGTATGATACTTTAATTCAATGCCCCTTCATCAACTCCTCCCATCTATAAATAACTGTCCCTGTGAACGAGCCGTTACTATGGAAACGATACCGTGTTCGAACGAGCGCATTACTATAAACAACGGCCCTGCCGTGATTTGTAAAATAGATATCCGTTTAAAGAGGACAATCATTTGTGCGTGAGGAAGAGAAAACGAATGATCCGAGTGTGTGTGTATGCGTGTTCCAGATCCACGCGACGGGCGTGTGTCACACCGACGCCTACACGCTGAGCGGCAGCGACCCCGAGGGCCTGTTTCCTGTCATCCTGGGACACGAGGGCGCCGGAATCGTCGAGAGCGTCGGCGACGGAGTGACCAAGTTCAAACCAGGTAGCGACTGTAACCATAGCAACACTTTTTTTACCATTTATGTCTTAGATTAAATGGATTATGATCTTTAATAAAGATGAAATAAAGTTTGATTTAGAGGCGTGATGAACGTTCTGTTATCTTTTACTATCATCCGGTTCTTTTTAAATCCTGTCCCGATTGGTCAGACGGAGGTCGTTATGCAAACAGACGCGTCTCGGGGTGCAGCGCTGCGTTCATGCCATAACGTAATTACCGTAATGTCCAGATGACAACGTTGCGTTTTATATAGCGCATATGAAAGACCAATAATACAGAATAAGCCCAATAACAAACATATAGTATGTATATTAATTAATGCTAAAACACGGACTAATGTAAGTAAATACTAAGAAAAGAACACAATACAAATAACCGTTGTTATGCAAATGTGTTATTACACGCGTTATAATGTTTTTACGTTGTCACGGATATCCGAGATATCTAACTCTGTGCTACGCGTCTTTCCTTTATGTTCATTATGTTTGTATGAAGACGTCGGCATCAGTCAAAGTCCATTATACAAATGTTCTAATTAAAATATTATGAAAGAACCGCGTAATTACGTTTTACTACCGGAACTGCTTCCGCGTGAGGTGCAGCGGTCACATGGTACAAGCCGTAGCTCTCAGAAAACTCACCGGCCTGCAAGTCGTAATAATGAGTCGGAATATTGTAATTACGGTAACAACGATACGGCGTTAACTTTAGGAGTATGATTATCTGTTTAAATAATATCCAACGTTCCCGGATGCGACTGAAAGAAAATGCGTGTTATTGTTTTGTGTGTGCGTGTGTGCGTGCGTGTGCGTCTGTGTGTGTGTGTGTGTGTGTGCGTCGTCGTTGTTTAGGAGACACGGTGGTCCCCTTGTACATCCCACAGTGTGGAGAATGCAAGTTCTGCAAAAACCCCAAGACCAACCTGTGTCAGAAAATCAGGTCTGTTAACGAGGGTTTAATTTGATTTATTCTTGCGCTACATGACCAAAAGTTTGTGGACACCTCCCCTGCACCTGTAACGCTACACGCTCTAGTGTAAAAGCTGCACACGACTCTGGAGATTATTATAGGAGGTCGAATGAGAACACATCTGGAATAGGACCGTTTAAAAAAAATCCTTTGAGTCGTAGAAGTAGACGTACGTGCTTGTATACGACATAATCAATCGCTCATTAATACCTCTGTACTGATGTCCACGCTGTCCGTCTCAGGGTGACCCAGGGTCAGGGTGTGATGCCTGATCAAACAAGCAGGTTCACCTGTAAAGGTAAAACCGTCTACCACTTCATGGGCACCAGCACGTTCAGCGAGTACACCGTGGTGGCCGATATCTCGCTGGCTAAAGTAGATGAAAATGCGCCATTGGATAAAGTGTGTTTGCTTGGCTGCGGGATCTCGACCGGATACGGAGCTGCACTTAACACGGCCAAGGTGCTTCTGCTCGTCTCATCTCACCTTCCTGAACACACGCTCTGCTTGGACATTAGGGTAGTTATATTACACGCGTGTGTGTGTGTGTCTGTCTCCCTCCACAGGTGGAGCCCGGATCTGTGTGTGCAGTGTTCGGTTTAGGAGCCGTCGGTCTCGCCGCCGCCATGGGCTGTAAATCGGCCGGCGCCTCCAGGATCATCGGCGTGGACATCAACCCCGAGAAATCCGAAATGTCCAAGAAATTCGGCGTCACCGAGTTTGTGAACCCGAAGGACCACGACAAACCGGTTCAGGAGGTTCTGATGGAGATGACGGACGGAGGAGTGGATTACAGCTTCGAGTGTATCGGCAACGTCGCCGTCATGGTAACGCGAGTGCCGAAAAGCACGCAGGATACTTAATGAGACCATAAGTTATTAAATGTACTATAAACATCCAAATGCGTTTGGTGCCGAAGTGCGTGCGTGTGCCTGCGCGTGTGTGTGTGTGTGTGTGTCTGACAGCGTGCCGCTTTGGAGGCGTGTCATAAGGGTTGGGGGACGAGCGTGATCATCGGCGTGGCCGCAGCCGGTCAGGAGATCTCTACTCGTCCGTTCCAGCTCATTGTGGGACGCACGTGGAAGGGTACCGCGTTCGGAGGTGCGACGTCACACAATACACTGGCAGGGCGCCATTGGCGTGATGGTCATCATTGGTTTGATTGCTGTCATTCGCTCGTGTGATTAGCATCATTGGCTTCAGCAGTGTGATTAGCATGATTGCAGTCATTTGTGTAATAAGCATCATTGACGTAATTAGCATCATTTCTGGCACGACCTTATTCGAGTCATCGGCTTGTTTAGCGTTGTTTGTGTGATTAGCATCATTGCTGTCATTTGTGTGATTAGCCCCAATTCTTTCCTTGACATCATTAGCATCGTTACTGTGATTTGCAGCAGTGGTGTTCGTCCCGAAGGCGTGAAATGGCGCAATTAGCGTGATCGCTGTAATCGGTGTCAAGTACAAGAATACTTTAATTTAAAGAACCGCCTCTTTGTTTAAACCGTTGCAGGATGGAAGAGTGTCGAGAGCGTCCCCAAACTGGTTGAAGACTACATGAACAAGAAGCTGATGGTGGACGAGTTTGTGACTCACACGCTGCCTTTCGTGCAGATTAACGAAGCGTTCCATCTCATGCACGCCGGGAAAAGGTTCGAGCTGCGCTATATATATATATATATATATATATTTATATTTATATTTATATTTACCCACAATTCGCACTCGGTGGTGTTCAATACAAACATTTGACGTCTGTTCTCTTGCCGTGTCTCGGACAGCATCCGAGCCGTCCTGACGTTCTGAAGACCAGCTCGAAGTTCTGCTGAAGCTTCAGCCACGTGGAAACCAGACGTCCATCGTTTGCATTCAAATTGATTCAATAAACGTGTGATTAAAAAGAGAGAGAGAATGAAACACTTATTTATAAGCAGACAAAACATTGTTATATTCACTACAATATTGGTATAAAAATCTAAACAAATCTATTACTTTATCTTAATGTGGTCATTTATGATTAGATTTTTTTTTTAAACTTCTTTCAGGGCTACAGGAAAAAAAATGTTTTTAATTGATGACTATGCATAGTAATTATTTCAAGAATGAAAGAAAACAGGCATGTTCATATGGAGTTATATGTAAACAGATTAATACATAATGGGAAATTTAACAAGAAAATAACTAAATAACTGGATTTAAATAAAATATGGACATTTTTGTCCGTTTTATTATTAAATATGAATAAATACTACATTGATATGATTTCAGTCAATTATTGATTTTCCTCAATTTAATCATTAGCATTTTGATAATCACATTCCATTATCATTACATTAAAGTAATTATTGTTAGTTATGCTTATTAATATTTTCATATAAAGGAAGAACTAATTTTAGTAAGGGTTTTTCCAGTCTAATTGTTTTTGTTGTCGACTTGTATAACATGACAATTGTTATAGAAACTCGAAATAATGATTAAATATGATTCGAATTCCATTTTTTTTTTTTTAATCAATATTTGATTTTCAGTATTTTATTTATTTATTAATTTTTACAATTTAATCAATTTAACATATTACATTTAACCAATGCTAGTTTATTTTATTTAGTTAGTTTGTTTTTTATTTTAAAAACCGCTATTTTCATACCCGAAGTGTTCAATTGTAAATGGAACCCCCTACAAAATGGCGGCCGCACTCTTTAGTGCACTTCGCTCGTCCCCTTGTTGCTTTGAGAAACGCCCCCACACTCCACCCTATCAGAGTGTCAGAAGATGGCGACTGCTGAACCGGTGAGAAAGAAACGTGTAAATGTAAAACGTTTGTTTAATAATATTAACAGCTAATATAAACGGCGTGTGTTTAAAAACAGAAAAAATATTATTTCGACAGTCGAGAGTTTTTTGTGGTGAAAAATAACCATGGTGTTTATTAAGACGAAGTTTAACCTGTTAGCTGGATTAACGTTACATTAAATGCTAAGATTTTTGTTAGTGGGCGAATAAGTGACTTCGCGTGTGGGATTTATTTATGTAAATACATCTAGTAAATGTGTGATTTATGGAAATAGACTTTGTGTTAAGCCTTTGTTTACTTAAACGTAAACGGTGCGGCTGTTTGTTTTTGTTCTTGTTGCTTTTCAACCTGCTACACTCTTAGCTAAACCGTTAAGCTAATTTAAATGATTAAAAACATAAATACATTTAATGACAACGCAAAAGTTGAATTAATTCTAATTCTTTTCTGATTTTGTTCAGTAGTTTGCTAACTACAGCGTAGCGTGCTTTGTGTTAGCTAGGTGAAATCAAAACAAAGGCTCGAGACGGAGCTGAATTCTCGATTCTGATTGGTTGATGAAGTAAAGCGAACTCTGTTGCGCTATTTCCGGTTAATAATCAGATACACCGATGACGTGGCGATGACGTGACGTTAGTGTTAATTCATCTCAGGGGATTTGTCCTACGTCAGTACGACACGGAGGGTTTAATCCGTTCAATTTTCACCGTTTTCACTCGTCCTTATTTACATGTTTGTTTATTTATATATTTGTTTATTTATATATTATTATTATTTATTTTGTTTTATTCTGTGTATCAGGAAGTGACCCCAGATACACAGAATTCAGAAGAAGAGCAGAGCGATGCCACGTGCAAAGAAATTGTAAATCCTGAAGATTATATCAAACATCCGCTACAGAACAGGTACACGCACACACACACACACACACAGTATCTCTCTTATCCTACTCTCCCTCATTCTTCTTCTCCTTCTTTTTAAATGGTCTCTTCTCCATTCCCTCCTCCTTTCTGTCCTGTTTTCCTTCTCCTTCTTTTCCCTCTCTTTGATCTTCTTGTCTTTCTTTTTCTCCATCCTTCGTCTCTTTTTGTATTTTATTTTCTACTAGTCCTACTTTTTCCTCCTCTTCCGCTCCTTCTTCTTCTTCTTCTTCTTCTCCTAACTTTCTTGTTTTCTTGCATTCTTTTCTTCTCCTATCTTCTTTTCCCTCTAAATGCTCTTCTGCTTTTCTTCTTTCTTTGTCTCCTCTTTTTTTCTATCTATTTTCTTGTATTCCTTCTCTTTTTTTTTTGGTTCTCGCCCTTCTCCTACTTAAAATTCCTCTTCCTGGTTTCATCCTTGTGTATATCGTCCAACTCCTTCCTTTCTTTAACATTTTGTTATTCTCGATCGTCTCCTCCTCTTCCTCCTCCCATTTCTTCGTCTTCTTCTTCATCTACTACGTTTCCTCCTCCTTTCCCTCCTCCTCTTCCTCCTCCCATTTCTTCTTCTTCTCCATCTACTACGTTTCCTCCTCCTTTCCCTCCTCCTCTTCCTCCTCCCATTTCTTCGTCTTCTTCTTCTCTATCTACTACGTTTCCTCCTCCTTTCCCTCCTTCTCTTCCTCCTCCTCGTCCATCCATATTTCAGTTTGTGGGAATTATATTCTGAACTGACCATTGATAGTGTAATAATAATAATGATTAATTAATAATCTTGGGGCCGCTCGGCTCATGGTTCCAGTCTCTGTGTGTTTTGCTCTTTACCCCAGATGGGCTCTGTGGTTCTTTAAAAACGACAAAAGCAAAACCTGGCAAGCCAACCTGCGACTCATCTCCAAGTTCGACACAGTCGAAGACTTTTGGGCGTAAGTTATGACGCTTAACGTTTCCAAAATCTGTTTCCTAAAAAAAATTGTAGAATGAAGCGGTAGCTCAGGGGTTACGGTGTTGGATTGCTCACCAGAAGAGCGTCGGTTCGATTCCCAGCACCAAGCTACCACCGCTGGGCCCCGGAGAGTGGCCCCTAACCCTCAATAATGAGATAAATGTACGTCGCTCTGAATAAGGGCATCTAACCAAATACCTGATATGTAAAGTTCCGTGTATGACATCATCAAAAATGACCACTTGTGACATAAAAACTAATCATTTGAGCACTTGTAAATGATTTCAATAATTTTATTACTCCAAATCCGTCAACATCGGCTTGTTTAAACTCATGCCACACTTTGCTGTTTAAGGAAGTAAAAATACATCACTAATAATTCATTTAAAGATAACTGAAGATATCTGGCCTTAGTGTTGATCATTAAAGCCGTATTTGTTCTTTGGGCGGCCATTTTGTTTCATTATTTCTGACAGTTTCTTCACTTTGTGTTTTTAAACAGTTTCTCTCAGAGGCGAGTCGTGCTAATGATTACAGATTTCAGCTCAAGCACGGATAATACTGTATTGTAAAAGCGTACATGAATGAATGTTTGATGTTGAACATGTTTTATCTTTTTTTTTTTTTTCCGTTTCATCTTCAGACTTTATAATCACATCCAACTGTCCAGTAACTTAATGTCCGGATGCGATTACTCGCTTTTTAAGGTAAGCGCCGTTTTATGCTTCCTTTTATCTCGTACGCACTCGAGACGCGACAAAGCAGCATACGGCCGACGTTATGTTAGCTTCTTTGTGTGTGTGTGCAGGACGGAATCGAGCCCATGTGGGAGGATGAGAGGAATAAACGCGGCGGTCGTTGGCTCATAACGCTGTCCAAACAGCAGCGCAGAGCCGATCTGGATCGCTTCTGGCTCGAGACGGTGTGTGTGTGTTTGTGTGTGTGTTTGTGTGTGTGTTTGTGTGTGTGTTTGTGTGTGTGTTTGTGTGTGTGTTTGTGT
>JAOUQX010000001.1:14547127-14557482 GCA_028566295.1 Liobagrus marginatus
CGCTATTTACATTTAGTCCACTTTTTAGATTTAAAGGCACGGTAGCAGATTTCGGCTAGACTTTGCTCAAAAACATTTGTTGTTCTGCAGGTTGAAAGTCTCTTTACATCTTGATAGCACTCTTTAAGTTAAGTGTTCTAAATGTATTTATATGTATTAATAACGTCTGTGGAAGGCGTAGGACCCAATACACTTCTGAACATTATGATAGGCCGTCCTTCCTGCCTGTTAACATATGTATTAGCGTACCTCTGTTAGCGCAGGCGGCTACATCATCAGCGCTATGTTCCCGCTATAAACTTACTGTGTGTAATTACGTGTTTATGAAGTATCTTACGTTGGTTACTGTAATATTACGGCTTTGTACTGTAATATTTCCTCACCGCTCTATTACACATGAGATAATCTGATTCTAGTTGGAGCCTCTGCTCTGCCTGAGTGCGTTTTGGAGGATTTGATTATGCCGAGCGGGTGGTTCTTTGGATTCCAAAGCTAGCTTGCTATTATAGGGTTAGCCTCTCTGAAATCTCCCACCCTACCGTTAATTAATATCAAAATCCTGCCTCAGTCCGTATAGTAAAGGATTAATGACCACTAGGTGGTAGTCAAAGTCTATTCATGAGTTCCTGAATCATATCAGACACATCAACCAATTATGTTCAATTATTTGTGAACAGTATCCATATTGGAATTGTTAGCATTTGTTTAAGGTCACTAGAATTAAAATTAATATAATCCATGATAAAAAAGAACTTGACAAATTACCTAAAGAAAGTACATGAAGTACACTGAAGAAAGTCACAAAACCAATCAGAAATAAAGATCCAGGCTGTGTAATTGGTAGTGTTGAACAAATTTTAATTTGGTAAATTGTGTGTAAAAATAGCATTTGGTATTCTGTTAATATTAGAACAATCTCTGGATTTTGTATTATGTTGAATCATTTTGTGTTGCCATATTGAGCAAACCGTTCACTTAAAGTTAAATTTTACGTATTAGTATAAATATTTCGATTTGGAATCGATATAGAGAATTTTTTTTAAATGCCCGTAGGGCACCTGAAATAGCTAAAATGCAAATTCAACTGGTAAGATATATATCAAACCGCTTTTTGCATGGGATGTGTCAACATAAATTTCCTATCTTAAAGCCATACTGACTTATAGTGTTTGAAAAGAAATACATTAGGTATGTTTATAGAGGAACATTTTGAAAACATTATTTGGTCACCAACTCAGCCCAATAGAGTGATGACAAGCAATACCAAATATTTATTCTTAGCATTAGCTCTTCGAAAGCCCCCCCCCCAACTGTATAAATATTATATAACAGATTAAAACCTTTATTTCATAGCTGGGCTACTTTTATTGTTAGGATTAAGAAGAATTTTAGGCTAGAAATTGGGGCATGCTAATATTTTGGATAATGTACCTTTGGACTTTTGAATAGTTTTATTCGGCGCTATCTGTGACAAGCTTCTCATTACTAGTTACTACAAATGAAAAATCTAAGACTATTTCATGCCCTTCTGCCTCCAACAGCAGGCATATTTGTTGGTGGTTTGTGGTAGAAGTCTGAAGATGTAGAATTTGGGCTTGCATTCATCCTGGTAGGAATGTAATACATGCCCTCTAAATAGCTCTGATCCAGCGATGGATGTCCTTTTACATCTGATTTTGGCATCTGGCATGCTGAGCTTCCATATCCCATGGTGTTTTGATGTAGCGATGTCGGGACAGAGGGCTCTGGATGGCGTGGTTGCTGGGCAGACTGTGGATGGGGTGGCACAGCATAGGGAAGGTATTGGGATGCATATAAACCTTGACCTTGATATGATCCCTGGTATGGTACAGCAGTTGGAGGATACATATTAGAATTGGACATACCCTGCTGTGGTATAAGAACTTCCACATATTGGCCAATTTCTGTATCGAACAGCATTTTTCTCAGTGGCTGCATTGGCACTTCAATGTAAAAGTACTTTCCAGTTTCAGTATCTAGAAGTACACGACGGGGGCCTTGATTATACCCAAGCCCACTTGCGTTTTCTGGGTACAACACACCTCCACCACTAGGACCATCACTTCCATATTCATGACCAAAAGCTGGTGATAGTTCTTGTGCATTAAAGAACTGGGATCTAGGGTCCAGAACAGCTACATTGGGTGAATGACTGTGCTTCCGATAAGTTGTGCCGCTTGGAGCTTGTGGTGAACGTTGATTACCTGAACGTCTGTCCATTTGCTGAGTAGACGTTTGCTGTTGTTCAATACCATATGGTTGTATAGTTGGTGCAGGGCAGGTATAAGAGTGGTGCATTGGCTGAATCCTGGTTGGAGCCTGTTGTATTGTAGTTTTCAGTGAGACAGGTGGATAATTTGAGGGTTGGCCATCTGGTATGCTCTGATGAGGACGGACCTGGGCCTGCGGGGGTGCTCCTGGATAAGAAATGACTTGACCTGGTGAACGAGGGGCTGGTGGTGTCTGGCTTTGCGAGCGATGAAAAGGCTGGCCAAATCGAGGTTGGGTGCATGATATACAGGAGCACAGAGAATGTTTGGTCAAAGGATGGTATCTGTTTTGTCTCCTTGAGGACAAATTTGAAAGCTGCAAGGGGCTAAAACTTTCTCGTTCATCATAGCTGGGTGGATCATCTGATGAAGGGAAATGAAAGTCACCTGTATGTAACCGGTTATTAGACGATGTTATCATTGTAGGCTGAATGCAGCTATTGGCTTGCAACTCTGGTAAGGATTGATACTTTGATGCATAAGGAGCTGATGGCATCACATGCTCTTGAATGTTGTTCTGTTGCAGGTTGCTTGTGTTTTGTTCTGAGATGATGGATACCTCTTGCCTGCCTCTAGTGGCTGGTAATTTCTGTGCAGAACTTGCCATTGTTGTAAATGGGATAGTTTGAGGTTTGTGGCTTGACACAGCTGAAACAGCCAATGTTTTGATGGCCTGCTCATTGTTTGTCAATGTTGCTGATGTGCCAAATATTTTAAACTCACTCTTTAAAGGTGTTTGCTCTTTTAAAATAGATGTTGTTGGTGTGATGTCTGATTTGGGAATGTCCTTAGATGTTGACCTAATTTCTGCAAATGGCTGTTTATAGCTCAGTTTAGGTAGCACAGCTGGTTTCGATCTTTCACTGGATATTGACCTAACTTGAATAGGCAACTCAATCTCTTTGGATGTAGCAACTGGCATTGCTTGAATTTTTGTACTGCTAGAAAATGCCCTTACCTCTGCCTTGCTGGATGAAGCAATTGCAATCCCTTGTTCTTTCTGAGGTTTAAACAAATCTCTTTGACTCTGGTTATCTCCAGCTTTTTTGCTGGGCTGTTCTCTTACTTCCTTAGGCTTTGGAGAACTTCTAACCTGCATGGTACTCTCACTACTGTTTATGGATGTTTTCTGCTCGGGAGGAAAATCAGCATCTTCTTGTTTCACTTTCTCGGATTCACTTGAGGGTTCATCTGACGCATAGGTCTGCAGGGGGATTTCAAGCCTGTTGATATGCTTAGGTTTAGCACCAGGTCCTTTACTCAGTACATCACAAACCCCAATGTCAGCTTGCATCCCCTTTTCTTTCCGTAGCATCGATACAGAATGGCTACTGGTTGCAGTTTTTCCACCCAAGGAAGTTGGGCTTGGTGGGTTTTGAATAGACTTGGCTGTGTCGTCCTGCAGAAATACTAATGTTGATATTTCCTTACTTGGTGGTCTCAAAGGCATTTCTAGTTTTGTACTCACTTCACACTGATCAGATTTTGTTTTACTGTTACATTGATCCAAACCAGCAAACGAATCCACATCAGAATGTTGAACATGTGGCAAAAATGCCTTGGCTGGTGTTTTTCTTATTTCCACCTGATCTATTTGTATCACTGGATCTGTCTTGTTCAGCGTGTCAGCAGTATTTGTTACATCTTGTTCGTTGGTTGATTTATTGCAAGATGCTTGCTTGTCTTTCCGGCTGATAGCTTTGCATTCAATATGCAAATGATGGGGATTTTCTGGTTGCATTTCTTCCTGTTTTTCAGGCACAACCATGTCTACATGGTGTGGGGTATTTGAGGCTTTGAAAGACAGGTTGTAGGTGTTTTTTACCAGTTTCCTGACATCACGTACTTTATGTATAACAGATTTCTCCTTGTTCTGTTCAATATCTTCTTCAGTGTCTGCCTCGACTCTGGGTTTGAAGCTCGTTTGCTCTTCATGTGTTTCCTCTAACTCTAACCTAGATTCACACATGGTGTCTTTGGATATTTTAACTTCAGGACAGAAAGACTTCAGTGAAGATATATTTTTATCCTTAATAGTACAAGGCATGAGATTGATTTCGTGGGTTTTTGACAAGAACATACTGATGCTGCCTTCCAGTTGTTTATAGGTTTCCGGTATCATGGGGTAATTGCTGTCACTATTTGTCATTCCTTTCTCTGTACTTGCAGTACAATGTGGTGTCTGGTCGATGGACCTTCCTGGGTCACTCCTGGTTTGATCTCCCAACTTATTGGCCTCCTTTTCGATGTTGTCAATGATTTGGGTTTTAGATATTTTGCTTTCACACGCATTAATCATTATGGGGTTTATCTTATTCTTCACTAAGGACTTACCCTGAAATGCCACAGTTGCAGAGTTGCTGTTGGGTGGAAAACAGTTAGCTCTAAAGACTGGCTTTGGGGGAACCTTGGGCCCACAGCTTTTCTTTTGAGGGCAAGGGCTTCTTTCCTCTTTGCCTGAAAAGTCTTCAGAGGACAAAGTGCATTCAGGAAGCGGTAGGCTCAAACTCTGCCTCGGTGTCTCACTTGATTCCCATGTAGAGATAGTTTCATTGTGCTTCTTTTTATTTTCACACGGTTCAGTTCTAATAAATTGTTTGGTAGCAGTGTCAATTTTCTTTGAAAGAACACTCTTGATAACACTGGATGCCATTTTACCCTTGGGTAAACTTTCATCTAATGATGCAGACTTCTGGAGCATCTTACCAGTTTGAGTTTCATGTTCACCTTGAACCAATTCATCCTGCATTGATGCTGGGGTGCTGTGTTGATGAACAACTGTGTCACGTAAACAAATCTGTGGGGACAGTAAATCGATTTCCTTTCTTTCTTTTCCTTCATTTCTAGAAGATCTAGGTTCATCAAAGTTGTGTCTCTTAAACTGGATCTGTCTTTTGGGAACAGTCCTTTTTCCTTTTATGGTTTCCTCCTTGTTTTCCATGGCTACATCCACACATTCAAAACTAGTCATCTCAAATTTCTTTGCTGGGTCTAGTGTAGCGTGCGGTAATAAAGAAGGATCACATAACACGTCATCATTTTTATGTAACGGCCTGTGCAAATCTGCATAGGAGATCCACGTAGCAGAACCTGGACTATCCACTGTAGAATGCTGTGAAACATTTGTAGATGATCCATGGCTTGAGTTGTAAACATCCAAGTAGTCCACTTGAGGGCTAGATAGGCTGCTGAAGGCCTGGTCTGTGAACCACTTCACCTCATTGTCTGCGTCATCAAATTCACTTCCCATACTTGAAGTCTCACTAGTACAATCTGAAGAGAGACAGTCCGCACCACTGTATTTGCTTTGAGAAGTTGATCGGACCCTTCTTGCACTTGTCTTGTTGTCTTTCTGTATGTTCTGAGCTCTGAGATGACTCTGTTTCCACCGAGTTGCCAGGGGAGACTCAAAATAGCGAGGTGGAATTCCAGACTTTGGGTCTCGGCTTGAGGGCGCAGGGCTGCGGCTTGCAGGCCCTTTTCTATTCCTGGTACTGACTGACAGCTCAACCTGTTTCCCCCTGTATCTACCCTCTGCTATTTTCCCCACCCCTTTTCCTAATGTATCCTCCTCCTGTATCACCCTTTCCACACTCCTCCCCTTGTTCCTGCATGACTGTCCCTCAAGCACACTAGCAGAGGTACTATGTAAAATGCTGGGGCTTTCCCCAGGTCTCATAGACATCTGCCCAAATGTTTTTTCATTATCTGCTGATTCTCCTTCCAAACTTTCTCTTGCACTGTCATTACCTTCTCTTGCTTCCCTTGGAGTAGGTGTTGATAAAATCTTCTTGGATGTTTCCCATGGATTCAAAGAATTCAAAATGGTCTCATTCATTTTTTCCCAATTTTCTTTTATTTGTTTTACGGATAATTTGGGAGCAGGTGGCTCAGGTGATGAATCAATTATTTGATTAGTTTGACAGCAAGGAACTGAAGTAATGTCTGTACAATCATCCTGAGGTACTATGCCACTTTTAAGGGACATTTTGTTGCCTGTATCATCTCGTTGACCTGCATCAACTGGTATTGTTAACGGAAGAGCCACCTTCTCTCTGACATTGGCTGAAAGGGGATTAGTTGTGGATCCCAGAGGTATGCACATTTCTGGTGCTGGTATATGATCATTAAATCTGTTAGGAGATCTGCGATTTGTCAATTTAGGGGAAGACGATGTAATAACTGAATCGATTGGCATATTTGAAAGTGTCGTGGAGTTGGAGATGGATACAGCTATATCAGAATTCATGTTTGATCTTTCGGTGTATATCTCTGCTACATAAGGGGACATAGTGTCTCTTGGTATACTTATATCTAATATGCCTTTATCTGCTGATGAAATATTGCAGACAGGTGAGATGGCATTGTCTGTGGGAGATATAGTTGATTTAGAACCTTTAGCAGGAGACTCAGAATCTCTTGGTGTAGCTACACATGATGTCGGCCTAGATATCCTTTCAATTGTGGATGAAATTTCGAATACAGGTGAAATGCTCAAATTTAAAGCATCATTTTTGGTAAGAATGGCTGATATAGGATTTTCTACACATCTTAATCCATCTAAACCAGTAGATGCTGATGGTGGTGGTAGATGGTAGATGCCTTCCTGTGTTAATGAATTTCTGGAGATGGGCGAAATAGCCACATTTGTCATCTCATTTATGAGAATGTTACTTGATCGTTCCGTGTATTTTGGTTCATCTACATCAAGACGCAATGTCTCTTTTGGTATACTTAAATCTAAGGTTTGCTCAGATGTGCATTTCGTTAATGAGAGGTCATTACGTGAGTTGGATATATGTGTCATCTCATTTTTGTGGACTGCAGTTGCTAAAGGAATTCCCTCACATTTTATTCCATCTATATCAGGAGACGATGCATTTCTTGGTGGGTTTAAAGTTGAGGATTGTCCAGATAAACATTCTTCTGATAAAGAAGAGAAAATGTCTGAGATGGGTGAAATGGCCATATTTGTAGTTTTATTCATAGAACATTCCACACATTTTGTTCCCAATGCATCAGGGGACGTAGTATTTATTGGTGGTGATATAGATATACCTCCCTCTGTTGATTCTGTTGATGAATGTTGTGTCATTTGTGTGATGACCACATTTTCAATCTCTTTTATAGGAGGAATATTTGACATTGATCTTTGAGCATATTTTGTTTCCTCTTCATCCGGGAACAGTGTATCTTCTGTTACACTTAAAATTGATGGTGTTGGTGAATGGATGGAGATGGGCGAGATGGCCATAAACAATTCATTTGTGAGAACTGTACTTGATGCAGGACTTTCTACACATCTTACTCCATCTACATCAGGAGATGCTGTGTTCCTTGGTGCAGCTAAAGTTGATGGTGGTCTAGATATGTGGCCCTCTGCTGATAGAGGCTGTAAAATGGGTGAACTGACCATCTTTCCAATATCCTTTGAGGAAAGTGTAGTTAACACAGCGATTTCAGTGACTCTTGCTTCCATGACATCAGAAGATTCTGTTTCCATTGAACATAAAGTGGATGGTGAACTAGATATGCATCCGTTAATTGACGAAAGGTTATGGTCCGGGAAGTTGTCCATGATTTTTGTTTCATTTACTGGAGGGATGGTTGAAATAGAATTATCCTCATATTTTATTTCATGTACATCAGCAGACTCTGTACTGCTGGGTATTCTTACAGTCGAATGTGGACATATTATGCACATGTCTGATAATAAAACAGTAGAGGAAATAGCCATATTTGAATCCTCTTTTGCAGATAGTGTATTTGACGTAGGGCTTTCAGTACATCTCATTCCCTGTAGCTCAGGGAACACGGTATCTCTTGGCGAAATTGATGATGGACTAGATATGCTTTCGTGTGCTGAAGAAACGCTGTGGATACCCTTATCTGCATGTGTAGCTGCTGTCAAACTTTGATTTATTTCCTCTACATCTTGGGTTGGTACTAAGTCCTCGTTTTGGGATAACAAATCATTTTGGGGTGCTTGAATTTGAAGTGAAGCCGAGTCAAATGTCAAAGTGTGAATTTCAGGTGAACCGCTTGCAGAACTCAGTTCATTTGAAGAAGCTGTAAGACTTGATTCACATATAAAAACATTTTGTTTGGGTACTTCTAGAGTAGATGTAGCACTTCCTGGCTCAGGTGTAAGGCAAAGTTTGGAATCGAATGTGGAATCTGAATCTAAATTTTCTACATCTTCTGTTCCAGATGACCAAACATCGTTTTTGAGTTCTGGTGAAGTACAGAGAGTGAAACCCACAGGTGAGTGTATTATTATCGGTGGCTCTGAGGAGTTAAGGTACTCTGTAGAACCAGAGGACGAGTATAACTCACTCATCACATATCCTTCTGTCATGTCTGAAAGCATTGACCATGTTACATTCTCATTCCAGATTATTGTCTCATTGGTTTCAGAAGAAGTAGTACACTGATGAGGCACAGATGCTACATCTATTTCTGTGTTATCCTCAACATGTGTAGGTGGAGGTACAGTGGACAGTGGGGCTTCCGAATCGGACCGCCGTTCCGTGTATGGCGATTTATTTGGCACAACCTCACGTTCCGGTGGAGCCGACATTTCTCTTATTTCCGTCTCACCTTTTGTATCAGAAGGATCAGAATCTGGCTTCTGGAAAGGAGTAACCTCAATACATTCATTTACGCAGTTAGTCGGAGCAACAGAAGAGTCACTTTCTACGGTTGCACAAATATCCGAGATGTTTCCGGTCTGTAGAACATCTGGCAAAGAGATTTCCTCATCAGAAAAGCCTTGATTATAATTCTCCTTAGGAAAACTTTCTCCTGCCAAGTTATTCAAAGGCCCAGTTGAATCTGTGCTTTCGTTCGGTTGATAATGTCTATTCTCTTGTTTTGAATCGGCTTCCTTTCCCTCATATGTGGTATTGGGGCTCCGCTCTGTTATGCCGCTGTTTTCAAGTAAGGAGTCAGACGTGATGATCTTCTGTGTTGAATTATTTTCTTTTGGCTCAGATGAAGAACCTACCTTCTGCTTTGATATACACCTAAAATCCAGGCTAACTATCTCCTCAGCTGAATCAGTATCCCTCAGCTCAGACGAAGTAGCATGACTCTGGTCTGAAATAGCCTTGTTTTCAGATAAGAGCTCAGGACAGATTATCTCCTGTGTGAAACCGGTTACTCTAATATTAGTGTCTCTAAATACAGACGTTGACGTTACTAGCTGCTGGTCAGATGAGTTTTTAACATGCGGCTTTAAGCTGGTGTCCTGAGACGAACAGCATTCTTGCCCGTATCCTGTTTGCGATAGCGAGCCATTTGCAGATGTCACTTCCCCTTTGTCATTTAGCGAGGTTAAGTCACTCACTGGTGTGTTTGATTCCACGTTCTCAGATAAAGCTAAACGTTTTATGTCATGTGCGTCCTCATATGTGTCACTCCCATCACTCGGATGCTCCGAACCATTAGCAGTATGGTAAGAACCAGATGAATCGTTAACATCTTCTACTGGTTGCTCATCAACATCCTTTCTCAGAAAAGAGGTAGAGGCCGGGCTGCTGGAAAGAGACGGAGACTCGCAGTCATCCCCAAAAATATCACAAAGGCAAGTCGTTTCAGATATGGCACCACGATGGCTTGGGATCCTGGTGATGTCGAAGATCTCCACACGATTGGGCCCATCCAGGTGCTGCAGGTTGAAGGTATGTGGAGCACTGCGGAGGAATGAGTAGCTGTCTCCATCGAGAACCCAGCTTTCCATGGTTTTGATCTAAGCACAGGGTACGGTTTCTTTACTGGAGTTGGACTGCCTTTGTGTTGTAGTGTAGCATTGCACCATCATCACCGTCCATAAAGCATTGGGTTTGGCTCTGAAAAGCAAATGTACAAAAAAAACCATGAAACAAAGAAGTATTACTTTGATCAAATCTTCCAAAGGTGTTTCAGTATGAAATGTGTTGATCGCAGAAAAGTTCAAAGTTCAAAGTTTATTGGTCACATGCACATTATACGTGGTACAACATACAGTGAAATGCTTTGACAACTAACAGAAAGTTTGCTATAGGTGGGGTGGGGGGGGATGAG
>JAOUQX010000001.1:14635047-14656046 GCA_028566295.1 Liobagrus marginatus
TGTGTGTGTGTGTGTGTGTGTGTGTGTGTGTGTGTGTGTGTGTGTGTGTGTGTGTGTGTGTGTGAGAGAGAGAGGTTTGATTGGGATTGTAGTGATTATCCACACCATCCTCTTCTGTAAGAATTCCGTTCACTCCTCCGTCCATGAGTTCCGTCCACTCCTCCCCCCTCTCTCCCTCCTCTCCTCCTGACCCCCACACGACTCCTTTATCAGGGTCCCAGTGCACCCCGTGTTTCTCTCTATCCGAGTCTGCGGGATTCAGAGCAGACAGCGGCTGCGGGAAACCGTTCTGCAGAGACAGATCTCTAAACATCCAGAACTCAGAACCTAAAACACACAACAGCACCGGATTACATTACGCACGAGAACACACACTACACACACAACTATATATATATACTGTATATATACAACACAACTGTATAAAGATCAATAATCAAAAGCTTATAATATGTTTTTAAATCATAATCCTCATTTATAAATTAATTAAACTTCTTAGGAATAAATAAATAGAATATTCTAGAGCGTTACAACTGTATGTGTTTGTGTTAATTAATTAATGAAAAAATGTATAGTTGTGTTTAAAAAAAACTACTTCCTGTGATTAATTATTTTCACTAATAAGGCAAAATAATGGAGCTGGCAACCAAGAAGCACAACATCCACCACCGTTAAGATCGAATTATTATTATTATGATTTTATGATGATTTATTATGACATCATTTCTAATAAAGTTAGACGTACGGTACGTGGGAGCTCAGTGGTTCGATTCCCAGCGCCACCAAGCTGCCACTGATGGGCCCCTGAGCAAGGCCCTTAACCATCACCTGCTCAGTTGGATAAACAAACCGAAGCCGATTTGGATAAGGGCTTCTGCCTAGTGCCAGAAATGTAAATGTAAATGAAATACTAAGACTGGAGACATCTTAATGTTATATATAAACGATTTCCTCGCAGTGCGATTCAGGATATTAACATTTAAACCAGAATGAATACCTAATATTTTATATATACAGTACTAATTATCCATCAGTAACATCTATAAGAGAGCTATTTCATTTTTTGTACTCTTGTATCCGTTGAGAGTCAAGTTCAGAAAAGTTTAGAAAAAACTGACCGCTGATGAAGATGATGGCGTGGTCCTCGTGCCTCTCCAGTACGGCCCTCAGCGGGGGAAGAGACGCGGGAAAAGCGGCCCAGAGTTTGCGCACCGACACGGCTCTCTGAGACACCAGACCTCCTCGGTTCACCCTCCACATACTGAGACCTGAGCACAGATTCCACTTCCACTGTACTTACTGTATATGTATTTATATTTATAAACGGTCATTTATAAAGCTGTAATGCTACCAGGTAGCGATGCTGGTAGCAAATGATACACTATCACTATATAAAAAGGCATGAGCAATGCTTAGAAATAAATTACAATCTGATTGGATTATAGAATTATTCTGCATTTTGAAGAGCACTGGCACTAGAGACTCCTTCCTTATTACATTTTCTGTATTAATATTCAGTCTAATGTTATTCAGGGCAGCAGAGTGGTTAGCGCTCTTGCCTCACAGCAAGAAGGTCATGGGTTTGATTCCCACCCAGAATGTTTCTGTGTGGAGTTTCCATGTTCTCCCTGTGCTTGCGCAGGTTTTCCCAGGGTACTTCGGTTTCCTCCTGTCTCCAAACACATGTGATTGTACATAGGTGAATGTGTTACTCTAAATTGTACATAGGAGTGCATGTGTGTGTGAATGGCTGTGTGTCTCTAAGTGTTAGTGCTGTGATTAACTGCTAATTGTACAGGATGTACCCTGCCCTAACTCACACACTAAGTTAACTAAGATAGACTACAGCGCCACCTAGACCCTGAACAGGATAAACGCTAGATAATGAATGAATGTTATTCAGTTCTCTGATCTGTTACTACAGAACAGATTTTAAAGTCATCTCATGATAAATGAATACCTTCTTTCTTGTGATATTCTACTTCATTTGTGCACAACTGTCATGTTTCCAAGCTTCCGGTCACTGTTTTGTCTATTAACTCAGGGCTGAGTTACTGACTGATGCGCAGCTCGGACGGAATCAACGCCTTCGAATCAGCTTATACTTATATCTTCATATATACTTACAACTTCAACTTATATCCATACAAAATCATCCTGTTTCTCTCGTTCTGCCTATCTCATATCCTGTCACTTTACCTTTAAAGAAAAACGTTTCCCCTCGGATTTTAGCGACTGCATCGAAACTGGTGTTGCAGCGGTCCACAGAAGGACTGGATTTAAAGAGAAAAGGAGTAAAGCACAGCATCGATCAACATTGGTACTGGACATAACATGAGTTTCTATTACTCCTGCATGGATGTTCGGTCTACCTGTCCGGGTGACCGTGTGTGTGTCGGGGCATGTGTGTTAGTCTGTGTGATTCTCTGCGTGGATGATTCAGTTCAGCTTCGGTCCCTAGATCAGGACTGTCTGTCTGTGGATGGTCACCTCTTTTACCTAAACAAGGAAATAATAAAACTTATATTTGATTTCTGCCTTAGCAAATATGCTGATGAACATATTAGCATAGGTATGGGATATACTGTATATTATGGATAGATGAATGGATGGATGGATGGATGGATGGATGTATAGATGGACGACTTGTTAGATAAATAGAGGGATGGATACATAGACAGCTAAATTAATTGATTGATGGATTGATGAAAAGACAAACAGTTAAAAATAAAATTGACCAATAGAAGCTGGATGACAGGAAGGATGGATTGATAAATAGGTGGATTTATTATGAAATTGACTGATTAATAGATTGATTGGTGAATAGATCTATAAATGGATGGATGAATACAAAGATGAATGAATGGGTGGATTAATAGATTCATTGGTTGACTGGTTAAATGTTAGATCTATAGACTAGTTATTATTATTAATTTATTTTTATTTCCCCCAAAATAGGGGAAATTGTGTAATTTTTGCATATCTCAGCTTTTTAGAAATTTGGGGTCAGAGCTTGTGCTGCCCCTGGAGTAAGTGGGGTTTAGGGCCTTGCTCAAGGGCCCAATGATAGTAACTTCCTGTTACGTTTTGAGGCTTGAACCATGACCCTATGATAAATGACCAAGTGCCTTAACCGTTGAGCCATCACATCTCCAAATTGATTGACTGATAAATTATTTAGATTGGACCGGACGGGCAGATGAATGGATTAATGGATAGATTGGCTTGATAGGTTGCAATTATTCAATTCTCCATTTCTCACTCACCCCTCTGTTAATTTTCACTCAAATCTGGAATTTTTAAATATAGTCTGGTGAAAGTTACCATAAAGGGCAGTGATGTGCTCTCGGTCTGGAGATCCCAGGCTGAAGTGTAAGGGGTCTTCCAGGGGCCCTTGGTAATACGGCCTCATCACTGACCCCCGCGCTGAAGAATGGGAGAGTCCGAGAGCGTGACCGAGCTCATGCACCAGCACCGTGAACACATCTGTGCCTTCAGAGGCTGCTGGCATAGAAAGCACAGTATTTAATGACGATGTTATACCAAACATGTGTTACAATGTCTGCTTTTTGTGTGTGTGTGTGTGTGTGTGTGTCACCTGGTTGTCTGAATGCCCACTCCTCCTCTGCATCCAGATGAACTTCACCTGCTCTCTCCGGATCAGAAGGAAAGAAGGCATGGCCAACAGCTCCACCCACTCCGTCAAAAGGGTATCCGTCTCCATGTGAACCATGCAGGAAATCAATAAGGAGATCCGCCCCGTCTGGTCCACTAACCTGTCAGGTTTTAGCCATAGTTTATAAATATATACAGATCTACGTATAATCATTTAGTATCAGTCTGATAAGATGTGTACGCTAGAGCATCTCACCTCATGGAATTCAAGAGCTGTTGGTTCTGCCCACACTTTTAGAGCGTAGAAGACCAGAGAACGAAACATCTCCTGGGACAGAGCAGAGGAGGTCGGGGTCATGCGCAGTCTGAGATCAAGAGAATGAGGAGGAGACATAGAGAGAGCATGAGAGAGAGAAAGCGAGAAAAAAAATAGAGAGAAAAATTATTAGTAATTATATTAAACCTGTATAACGGAGGATGTGGTGGCTCAATGGTAAGGCTCTGGGTCAGTGATCAGCGGATTGGTGGTTCAAGCCTCGCACCAGACAAGCTACTATCCTTGAGCAAGGCCCTTAACCTTACTTGCTCCAGGGGCGCCGTTTGTTCTGTCTGACCCTGCGCTCTGACCCCAGCGTTCAAATTCATATGCTGGGATACGCGGAATAAAAACATTTCACTCCATGTATGTGTATGTGATCAATACGATCTGAATTATATCAATTTATAGACTATGCTGACACATTCATATAGATTTATAGATGATGGATAGATAGATGGATGTCATATGATGGATGAAGGAATTTATAGTTGGATGTCATATGTCATAACGTGATTAATGATGGATTGATGAATGTACGATAATGATTAATGGGTGGATGGATGGATGATGTACTGATGATTGTAATATGATGGATAATGGATGATAAATAAACGAATGCCATATAATAAATGATGACTGATAGATAGGTGTCACTTGATAAATGAAGGATTGATGAATGTAAGATGATGGATTAATGGGTCGATGCCATAAGATGGATGGATGATGGACTGATTATTGTAATATGATGGATAGATGACTAGATGTCATATGATGGACTGATGATTGTAATATCGTGTAAAATGGATGATTAATGAATGGATATCACATAATAAATGATGATGGATGGGTGTCATTTGATAAATGATGGATAGATGAATTAAAATGGGTGAATGATTGACGGATGATTGGGATGGATGGATGGATGGATGGATGATGATTAATAGATGAATGTCATATGACAAATGATGGCTTGACTAATGGATGTCATGTAATGGATGGATGGATGGATGGATGGATGGATGGATGATGATTAATAGATGAATGTCATATGACAAATGATGGCTTGGCTAATGAATGTAATGTAATATAAGATAAATGGATGGATGTCATGTGATGGATGATAAATTGTTGAAGGTAATATGATGGATGATGGACTGATGGATGGATGTCATAGTGCCTGTCCCTAACAAGCCCAGCTTGATACAGTATCTGAAACTGAGTCTGACTCTTGGAGCTTTTTAGAACCCATGTGCAGTACAGAAAACAGATTTCTTTGTTTATGCTTAGCAGTAAAGCCTTTTTCAGCCAGTGTACTGATCCAGTGATAGACGACCGTGTATGAAAATGGCCAGAATGATAAGCACAAGGAACAAACCTCCAGTTGATGTTCTTCTGAGTCCAGCTCGATATGTCTCTCTTCACCCTCAAGCCTTGAAGCCTTGAATCTGAATCAGAGGCTGAGTCTGACTCTGGGGTCCGATTTCTGCCTTCAACATCAGGAAGTGAACAACGCGGAGTCAGCATCAGTCTCAGCGTCTCTTCATCTAAACAAAAGAAAAGAGAGGAGACGTGATTGCTCACTGCTAAGAGGATAAGGTGTGTGTTTCCTACCCAGTGCTCCAGTATCGTGTAATCCAGCAAATCTCTGCATGGCCTTCAGAGCGTGTGTGACTGCGGTCCAGGCCTGAAGCTGACCCGTAGAGGGGTCAGGAGGAGGTAGGTATCCATACTTCATAAGCCAATCCTGTTTAAGGACCAAGAGAGACATTGGATTACTATTTAAGCTTTATATAATTATCCGGACATTTAATCGAATGGATTTTTCATTAGCGACAAAAAGGAATGGATAAATAAACCGAATCATGGATCGACCATAGTATCCGGATTTTCTAAAATGTTGCACTTAATTTCCAGAGTAGAGTCTCACCACTAGCCGTGCGCTCTCGTCCACTGTGGGCGTGACTGACAGAGATGTTTCTGGAATCACTGAAGCAATGGGCTGGTTCAGTGGGACAGAAAGCACCCACTTGTATCCGCACAGGCCGAGCGTAAGCATTGTCCACTGTAGCACTTTCATACTGATGAGCTGCACAACATTTAAGGTGAATAAATAGCGTCCGGCGTTCTTATCCCGGGGGAAATGTAACCGTTTCCATCTTCAGTGGACCAGTGGAGGAACATGGAACCAGAGAACAGAAAACCGAAGCTCAATAATGACCACATACATCACAAATCAGTCACACTACAAATAAAACAGCTTCAACCGGAAAACTGTTTAAAATTCAACAGAAGTATCTTTGTATTTCCACCCCACCTTGTACTTTTCACCCTGCCCTCTTTATAGCTTTGTTACTTCATCTCCCTCATTCCTTAACTGTCTCTTTTCATCCAGCCGTTCCCAGACTCTTGTCACCCCCCCTTAATGAAATGACACCTAGTAATTTAATTAAATCCTCACATCCTACAAGTCGCTCAGCGCCCCTTACGCCCCGATGTCTGTTGTAAATTAAATCCACCCTCTACGCCTGTCCTCTCCGCTTCTAAGGTTTTCAATCATGCAAATCCACCCGTCTTCAATCCACTTACTCGTCTTTACCAGCGAACCTTCCCGGCAGCATTATACAGATTTTTACATGGACGTTTATTATAGGATTAGTCATGTATACACATATGTGTATTAGTGTACATAAACATGGACTTATCGTTTTAATATGAATTATATAGTTACAGCAGGAATCTTGAGATTCCATTTCTAAGTATTTTTGGGTAATTTCCTGCTATATAAGTTTAGTTGAATTTTTTGTCCCCGGAGAAAACCCGCGCAAACACGGGGAGAACATGCAAACTCCACACAGAAGCATCATGGGTGGGAATAGAACCAATGACCTTCTTGCTGTGATGTATGAGGGTTAACCCCTCTGCCACCGTTACACCGTCTACTCATGCATACACGTTATACATACATTATACATACGTTATACATACATTATACATACGTTATACATACGCTATACATACGTTATACATACATTATACATACATTATACATACGTTATACATACATTATACATACGTTATACATACATTATACATACGTTATACATACATTATACATACGCTATACATACGTTATACATACATTATACATGCGTTATACATACATTATACATACGTTATACATACATTATACATACGATATACATACGTTATACATACATTATACATACATTATACATACGATATACATACATTATACATACGTTATACATACATTATACATACGTTATACATACATTATACATACGATATACATACGTTATACATACATTATACATACGTTATACATACGTTATACATACATTATACATACGATATACATACATTATACATACGTTATACATACATTATACATACGATATACATACATTATACATACATTATACATACGTTATACATACATTATACATACGATATACATACATTATACATACGTTATACATACGTTATACATACATTATACATACGTTATACATACATTATACATACGCTATACATACATTATACATACGTTATACATACATTATACATACGTTATACATACATTATACATACGTTATACATACATTATACATACACTATACATACATTATACATACATTATACATACGTTAGACATATGTTTCTACAGTAATAACTTACACAGGGAGTTATTGGGATTGTAAGAAGGACAGTTCGCATATAGTTCAGGGCTGGCGGATACGGTTAGTGCCAGCGCTTTGTCACAGTCAAAGATAAAGATTTTTTCCAACATGGGAAAGTCATCAGGACTGAGCATGATGTTCTTTCCAGTCTCTCGGTGAAAACATGAAAAGCTGCTTTTTTTTTTTCTTTTTTTTTTTGCACTTTTTTGCTCTATTTAATTAAATATTCTATACACTTTAATTGGTATACCATGTTTAACAATTGGACATTGTGTCAAATCAGTTTAACAGAACATAATTATTTAAAGAAAATAGTTTAAAATTTGTATTAAACATATATATAATAAAGGTGTGATTTTATTTATCCCTATTTTATTTATGGAGCAAATAGAAAAGAAGGATATCTGTTTACAGCTGCTTTAATAGTATAGTGATAAGTAGAACGAACTAACGACGAGTCGGACAATAAAGTTAACAATATGGGAAACAAAAAGGGCAAAAAGAAACATAAAATATTATTTCATAAAGATGTGTGTATGACATGCTGTTATCAGAAAATTGTTGGCGTGCCGTGAGACAATTACAGAGAATACATTTTTTTTAAATGTTTTTAAATACATGTTTTAAAGTGTTTATTATGAAGCCAAAGCTGTTGAATCTATTTGTAATGCAATTAACGTGTCAGATGTTTATCCGGTCCTTGATATGATATGATATGATATTATACCAAATATGGAATACGATTAATATATCGAATGCATAAACAACTCATACACTTATAAACTCTTGTAAATCCGGTACACACTCTCTACGCATATCTTATTTCTTATATCGAAGGTTAAATAGGTTTAAATAAGGAGAATCACCATGGAGACATTATAATGCACACAGAATGAGCCCTTACCTCTACTTTGTCCTTACAACTCAGAGTCTTCTGGCTTTATTTCACCAACTCTGTCCTTCACTGCCTCCATCTCCGTCTATCTGAACAGATGTGTCCCTCTCATCTCCAGAGTTCTCCTCCTCCTCCTCTCTCATGACCGCCCAGCTAACACAATAGTCCCTAAAAGACTCAAAAAACCAGACTGCCCCACCCGAGCAGAACACATGGGGCGGCTGTGTGTGTGTGTGAACTTGTTTTAATGAATTTATGAGGACACAAATTTGTATCATGACATGGGTACAGTATGTACACTATAAAAACAATGACGCCTACGGAATGTCCTCACTAAGATAGCAAAACAAGTGTGTGTGTGTGTGTGTGTGCGTGGCTGCATCTCATGAAGTTTAAGGATTATAGTGAGATTGAAAAATCCCAAAGTGTAGATTAAAGCATTAAATCTGTTGCATTACGCTTTAAAATCCCCATCACACTGACATCCACACTGAACGTCTAACCAGCATTTTCAGCGCCGATGTTTGAACTGTAAATGAAAGGGCACCTGACAGGCAGAACCAAAATGACTGAACGCTGGAGTCGGAACACAGAGGGATTTAGAGATAAGTACATTCATGCGTGTCAGAGTCTTACCTGCACTCTGCACTGGATGAGTTTAGGATTAAAACAGAGAAATAGGGATTCCAGATGTGCAGATCTCGGTGGAGTGTGTGAGTCTTAAGGAAATGACTCGATCAGACGAGGACATGAAGGACATGAGGTTTACAAGGCTGTTTACATGTGATTTCAGGTCGAGGCCAAAAAGATACCCCCAGAAAAACAGAATGGGTCATTCGGCGTTACATTACAGGAGGCTTTGCAGCCGGGAGAAGTCATGAGAGGCTTCTGACCAATCGGATTCAAGAAACTAAAGTTTATGGATGTGGTAGCTTAAGGGTTAAGGCGTTAAATTGCTCATCAGAAGATCATCGGTTCAATTCTTGGCAGCAACAAGCGGCTGCTGTTGGGCCCCTGAGCAAGGCCCTTAACCCTCAACTGCTCAGGTGGATAAATGGAAGTTGCTGTATGGATTTTATGCGATTTATTTAGACTCATGGTGACATAGTGTAACAGCATTTAACCACAACAATCGTAAAATTCCTCGTCTAGAAAAACGCAAAAGAGTCGAGGCGCCACATTATAGTCGTCTTTGTCCTGGTGACCAAGCTGACCCAGGTCAAAGGTCAGCGCCGACTCGAGGGCCAAAAGGGCAGTGCGCACTGTATTTTAAGCTTATTTGAAAAAGAAGGATGTGCATGTGTGTGAATAGAGTTGTGTGTTAGAGGCTGAATGATGGAAAAGCCACAAAGGGCCATGTGAACTCGGGTCTCCCTAACAACCCGGCCTGTGGTCGAAGGATCTCTGTGGTCATATAGACGGCCATTGTGAACGCCACACTGTTGTTATTAATTCAAACCCAAATTGATGTGATGTCGACTTTATTACTCTCAGCGAATCTAATAGAAAAGTAATTCAACACGTGTACATCCTTCTAATACACAAGAGAACATGATTAAAAGGATGATCTACATCTTATTGGTAAATGTAAATTCAATCAATTGCAACTCAAATGAATGTTTCTCAGACATCTTACATCTCAGCACTTGTCTGCATCAGTAAACTAAATGACATACATACAGTAGAAGACACAATGAATTACTTTTTTTTCCATTACTGCCTCCTACAGGACAAAGTGTGTATTGCACCCAAACTTGCTTAGAAAGCCAGAGGGGTGTTCCAAGCCCAAGACCACAAGATCCTGTGTTCAAGTAAGGCCCTTAACACTCATTTGCTATATTGGATAAAAAATAAGATACATATAAGTCGTTCTGGATAAGGGCCAAATACCAGAAATATAAATATACTAGAATTGCTGATCATTATCAGAGGTCTTTGTATAAATTTGTAAATGTTTTAAAAGCATTGTTGCTGGCACTTTAGACACCAGTGATTCATACTCGTTGGAAAAAATCGCTTAATCTTAAAAATCACCTTCAGTCAATCATAGTCCGGGGTTACAACTAAAAGTTCCCATCTGATAAATAAAAGGCAAGCTGTGAAATTTGAAAGTACACTGAGGCACAGTAAACATCACTGTATTTTAATATATAGGAGAATAATATTGATGAGTTGCAAAGGAGTTGCGTATATATTCAATTAAATAAAAAATTCGGTTTATTAAAACACTTAAAAGTAGTTGGAGATGCCGGGGATTGAACCCGGGGCCTCATACATGCAAAGCATGCGCTCTACCACTGAGCTACATCCCCATCCGTGCCGTACCCAGAACTAACATGTCTATGTACGTATAAGTTAACACCATCGTTTTTCATCGCATATAACATGTAACAACCTCCTTTGAAGCTATATATATATATATAATTTACTGATAATTAGCAATCCGTTGCGCGGCCCAGCTAGCTAACGTAACGTGCCGCTTTCTATTTCACTTCTGTAAGCTTCTCGGTGTTTCGCATCGCGCCGCCCTCTAGCTCATTAGCTTCAACCCGCTGCTGTATAATGGAGTGCCTCTCTTTTTTTTATATCCGTATTTCAAAACGTGTAAAAACTCGATTTTGTTTAAAAAAAAGCAACGCCGCCTGGATATGTTCGCATTTATTACGCTAATCCACCGAGTTAGCAGCTAGCTCTGTGAATAATGTGTGTCTTTTAATACTTCCGTTTGTTTTTAGCTTTGAAGCTAACCATGATCCTCAGACTGGCTTAGCGTTTTGTTAACACTGTTGCCTCGAAGATTGAACTGGATATCGAAATCCTAAATCAACATCATGGATGATGTTATTTCGCTCAGTTCGGGAAACGAAGAGGACTCGGATGTTGAGTTTATCGGCAGTTACAGAGATGGCGACTGCAACGGCATTCCGTTTATTAAAGCTGAACTGCTGCCTGTTACACCTGTAAGCCTACACAAATAGAACATTTTATCTCAGGTTTATTTCTAGTTTCACTATCATCTAGTTTTAATTCGGTATTTAGTGCTTAGTTTAAGTCTTTTCTTGTATCTAAAACAAAAAAAGACCTCAGCAATGAATATAATTTTATCCAGCTACTTGCTTAAACACGCACGTGCTTTCTACTTTCCTCCCTTTTAACCTCCATGAAAAGTATACGTATATAACATTCAGCTATGAAGTACTGCTACTGATGATATCTGAAGTATGTTTGTGTTCTCGTCTATTTCAGGTTCTTATCGATATCACAGAGCGCCATTTTTCACCAAACAAACCAAAACCTCGCACTATAGAAGTCATCGATTTGAATAGCGTATCTGAGTCACGTGTCAGGCACCAAGCCAAATCACGTAATACAATTAAATTGTCTCCTTACACCTTGAATCTTGAGGAAGACGTGATTTGCTTGGACCCGGGTGATGGAAATGGTGGTCAGTCTCCAGTTCAGTTGTCATATGATCCAGAAAATGATCTTATTCAGGCATGTTTGGAAGCTAGCAGGGCGGTTGAAGATTCTCAGCTTTCAACGACAAAAAACATTACACTCTCCCACGAGCCTTCAGATGGACTCCTGGAGTTTTTTGAAGCACAGAACACTAATCACACACAGCAAACATCTCCGTCACCTCTTGTTAAAAAGAACGCTGACCACGGTAGCTTGGACTCCTCACACAGCTGGCTGAATGAAGAAGTCTCGCCTCTCAACCTCAGCGATTCGTACAACTGCCCGAGCGAAATCGACGTGGCAGTGTTCTCTGACGAGTCCCTTTTTCTTTATGACGACGATGAGAAACGAAAACGCACATCAGGCTACATTCAAGCCGAATCATCATCGTTTGAGATCGGCGAAAGTCTGGCAGCGCAAGAAAACCCCCCGGCGCACGCCTCGCCACCTCATCCGCAAACTCAAACAAACTTTCAGCCCGCCTTTCAAATGCTGCCTACATCAGACCAAGCTCTCCTCGCCGCCAGTCCTACATCTACAGAACTCCTCGCCGGCGATTCTCCGGAAACTGGATCTGATCTGGACATAGAGAGTCCACCCATCAGTCCTGTGAAGTCATCTTACACTCCCAGTCCACTACCACACATGCCTTTGGATATAAAAGACTCTGGTTCAGTGTTACAGGATGACAACACGGGCGCAGACGCCGACACCGACACCTCGGGTCTGTCTGAACAGCGCACGGAAGAAGCGCAGCAGATTTCTCTGGTGCAGTTCAAAAAGCTGAAATATCTATTGGGCGCACAAGATCGAGAATTGGTAAAGATCTTTGCATATTTCTCAAAATCATGATGCTATCTAGCTGCTAAGAGCCTGCGGGGTCCTCCTTATTGTAGTGCAGTTAGTGTAGTTCCTTTAATAATAAAGAGAATGAAGGCTTTTTACTTAGCAATAGACACGCTAGGGTATACAGTAGGTTGTTATTAAAGTGCTATTTAATATGGTTCCACCTCTCCGTCACAGCCATATTTGGTTCTTCCCCAAACTGTTGCATCTGATTAACATCCCAACATTGATTGTCTGATCTCACTTTTGCTCTTGCTGATGAATGTAAACAAATCCCCACAGCCACGCTCCAACATCTCAAGGAAATGACAACATCTACATGTGCTATTGAATGTTCAGTAGAGTATCGCCATCATGCGTTTACACTCTTAGCCATTTTGCCTGGTCCCTTTTGTGTATCAGGTTATTGCGCTTAACGCTACGCACGATTGACTCGAACTCATGACTGCCACAAACCCGATGTATTATACTGTACATGGGTTGCTTGCAGTGATAGTTCACCGATATTTATTAAAGTAAAGTATGGAATTGAACGTACGTAAAATGTCTTGAATGAGTCATGTAAAGTAATTCCAAAGCGTATTTCTGCTTTGGCTTTAGCATTGACAATAATATAGCCGCTTTAGCACAATCTTATCTAATCGACGTCTTCTTTTTGTTAGCACGCCGCCGATGAGGACGGCAAAGAGTTCGGCATGGCCGAGCCTCTGAGCCGACAGAGCCTAAGTCTGGTTTACAGCACCATTGACGAGAACTACACAGACGGCACATTGCAGCTTCTGTCCGACCTAATCCAACCTTGTTATTACCCACCTGCCCATATCACGTCTCACCTCCTGAAAGAAGTCCTGCTGGAGCCTCATTGCTCTCGGGAGCTGTCACTGGAAGCCTACAACCTGCTGATGAGGACACAGAAGTAAGTCGTGACCTGATGTTGATTTCCATCAGTATAATGTTGTAGATGCTATAGTACAGCAAATTCAAAGTTAAGTGTCAATATTAGTTTTATTAATTTTTTTAATAGACCATGAGTTGTGCACCAAAAGGTGCAGAAAGTACATCTTTAAAGGGCCCATATCATGGTTTATTTTTCATCATTTGGGTTCGTGAGTCCCACAACAACAGGTTTACATGTGTGCAATGTCAAAAACACTTTCATGTTCTTATAACATGCGTTCAATTTAACCTTATTTCTAAATGACTCTCAAACGATTTATTAGTTTTTTTATTTTCCTATAACAGCACACCGCAAAGTGATTTATTCCTTGCCATGAAAATAGGGACGAATACTATTTAACAGCACTATGCAATATGAAAGACTACATTCAATTTGATGAGGAAATTTACAATGAAATTCCTTATTCAGGTACCATCCTGCAGACAAATTCACGATCGCCTGGGACTGGGAGTTGCTATCGTCCGTCATGGCCGAACAGGTAGGAAAGACCCGAAAGCTATAATAATAATAATAGAAGATCTGAATGATAACTGACATTTTCAGATCCTATTTGTCACATACACGTACATGCAGTGAAATGTTTTTATATTTCGCATACACTGGGGTCAGAGCGCAAGGTCAGCCAGAACGAACGGCGCCCCTGGAGCAAGTGAGGTTAAGGGTCTTGCTCAAGGACCCAATGATGGCAGCATGTCTGGAGCGGGGCTCGAACCCCCGATCCTCTAATCACTGACTCAGAGTCTTACCCACTGAGCCACCATCACCCTAGACCCGAATGTAATGGCTTTGTCGTATTTTTTTTCTCACACTGTGGATTTTGTGGTGTGTGCGTGTGTAAGGACAAGGCGAGGAGGCTGCATGGCGAGGTACGCTGTCTGCTGCTTCAGTACGTGCTGCAGGTTCTGGAAGACGACTTCCATTTCAAGCTCCCGATGCTGCGGCTGCACCTTACGATCGCTAGCGAGATGCTTTCATGCGATCATAGCTTCAGACAGGTCAGGTGAGTGAGGTGCCGTTTCATCAGCTCAGGCTGAACGTGCTTTAGACCTTTACAGTACATCGTGAATACATTATTTGGAACTTCTATGTAACGTTCTTCCCCATAGGGAACTCGTGACCTGGTTATTAGATGAAGCTAAACAGTCATTTTGCACATCTGAGGATGAAGGAATGCAAAAACGTGAGCGGAACTGCTGTCTTAAGTGAGTTTATGTGAAATTAGAAATAAGCGTGTTAAATGAGCCAGTACATTGTCATAAAAGCTTTATAATATAGTCGTTACAAAACTTTGTGATTTATTTGTAGATATGGCAACCCAAACGTTTTCATTAATGCCATGCTTTCCTGTGCCTATATATATATATATTTTTTTTTTTGGTAAGGTACTAAAACTCCCAACACTCTTCCTGCCTCATGAATACTGTTCCTGGATAAGCGAGGTCTTTTCCACGACCTTGAATTTCCGAGGTGTGACAATGTAATTTCTGCAAACGGACCGTGAAAAATGTTTGCTACCGATAAACTAGTGTCTGTTGTGAAGCCAAAGCACTTTTCTACAGGACAGTTTCCTGGATTTCTTTTTTCCTTAATAATCAGCATGTTTGACGCATGCTGAATTATCCAGAGTGTTATCATTTCGGAAACCGCCAAGTTTCCAAAGCTTAGTGATCGGAAAAAGGTGGTTGGAATTAATTTCTGGGACGGGATCTTGCAAACACTTAAAGCGTTAAGTGCTTTCCGGGAATTAAATTGTCACACCTCATAATACAAAATAGAAATAATATCGAGTCGAAATATAGAATAGTAATAATATAGCTCTTGTGTTAAAGCAACAGTTCTGGATGCTATCTTTCCAAGCTTCCTGTTCAGTGCCTTTAGGCTACTCCAAACTAAGGTGCCGACCTAAAACCACCACAGTGAAGATATTTTAGATACTTTTAATAACTTACTTTTACAATGTACGCAGGATGCTGTTAATTCTGCAGAGGATGCTGCTATTGGCCATGGAGGTGGACCTCAGACCCACATGCAGCTCCAGTAAGCTCTCACAGGAACTGTGTAACAGCCTCAACTGCATGGCTCCGTGCCGAAGGCTCAGGTAAAATAAAAGGAAAAGGCAACGTAGAAGTTCCAGGCATGCGAGTTCCTCGTTAACGGCAAGAAGTACATCAGGCCAAAGCTCAAAACACCGCAGTCATGTGTAGACCGCAGAAATTAAACGAGACCTTCTCAGTAGAAGCAAACGTTATTTTTGATCCGCTCAACATTTTTAATGACTACACAAGCTCAAGGTTATGTTAGCTTTTAGGGATTTATGGACAACTATTACAATCAGTATTCCGTTAAATTCTGATTTGGCTGGAAGCCGATGACCCAAGGTTCATAGTAGTTACTCTCATGCCTTCGTTTAAACCCTCAGGAGCACGAGAAGGATATGAACACCTTTTCGCCAGAGTTTTCGGATTTTCATAATCAGAATACCAGAATCGATCATGTGTAGATGCTCCTACGTACAATTTAGGAATACATCCAACGGAAACATCCGGCTTGATCGGTGAAATCTGGTGCTGCTAAAAGAGATGCAAAGACTCCATGCACAAGCTACAATATTGAATAATTGTGACATCGAATCAAGCATTTTTTTTTTCTTTTCCTGGGTGCTTGTTAGATTTTTGTTGTTGAGCACGCTGCAGAGCAACCTTCTGCGGTGTAAGATGGTGGAGCTGCTGCTGGATCAGTCCTGCTCTCAGAAGCGAGTGTTGCCCATGTCCTTCAAGCTGCTACTGCACTTCCTACAAACATCAACTCCGACACCAGACCCGTCGGTGAGGGCACACGAACTTCACACTCACTCATCATCATCATTCAAATTCTCATGGCCATGATTTAGTTATGTTTGTTCTTTATTCCTCAGGATGGCACAGAGCGATGGAGAAGGTGGGATGAGATTCTGCAGCTAGTGTGGATGCTTATGATAAGCTATCAAGAAGTGATAACGGGTACAAAACGAAATGCTTCCCTGGAACAAATATTAAGGACGTTAGTCATTAGAGTAACCTAAATGTTGTCTTTATGTTCATCAGGTCATCTTCGCTACTCCATTACGGAGCGTTTCAAGCTGAGCCGCCCTCCCATGTGGACCCAGAACGACCAGGTGACCCGAGCTGCCGTCCAAGAAGCAGCGGAGGCGTTTCTCTCCCGTGCCGTCAAGGACCTCGGTCATGATCTTCCCATCCAAGTCCAAGAGTCATTATCGCAGCTGCAAGAACACTTGCTGAGTATCTCTCTGCAATAACGAACCAAAAATCAACGTGTACATAGGAGAGAGATTATTTTTGTAAAAACAACAAAAAAAACATTTTACCCAGAATTTTACCCAGTATTCTTCTCTGGATGCTGGTTGTCTATTTAAATTGAATTGTTGAGTTGAGTGAAATTTGTTGATTTCTGAAGAAATCAAGTAAAAATATGAATGTAAAAGAAACACTGAGTGGAGAAATTCTTTTGCGAGGTCTTTACATAAATTCACAACATCAACTTCTACAACTGTAGTTCACCAGCTAAAGTACTTTATTGTATTTCAGCCTGATTTACGTTGAATTCGAAAAGATTATGGATTGAGCATTCTATCATGTTACTAAAAATGAAGATGGTGAAGAAAAGTTCACGTATTTTAATCCTCAGGTAAAATAAAAAGCATTTGTCTCACGGCTCACGATACCTGGTTCGATTATGCGCACAGGTTGCTGCCTATGCAATGTTTCCATGTCTGTTCCCGTAGATTTCCTCCCATTAACTACCCCTGGGTTTGAACAAGTGTGTGCATAATGTCCGGTCATCCCACCCAACACGAACCAGAGATTCATGTATAAACGCCTGAATTTCCAACCAAGATGAAGTCTTGACTAGACGTAAACAAAAAGGTCGAAGAAATGCTGTATATGCAGCATAATGTGCTAAATAGCTAACTAATTTGATTAAGATTATACACTGGTTAATGCAAGCTCTGATCAGTGAATATGACAATGTTGAGAATATCATGATGGGGTTTTAAAAGTTTAGGAACCCCTATAAACAGGCTAGATGATGTAATCTGAGTGCATGAACAGAAAGGATTTGTGTTTAAAAGTAATCAGTGCACAGAGTTAGGAATGTGCAGCAGCTGCAGAGGGAGGATGATGATGATGATGGTGAAGAAGATGGTGGTGGTAGAAGGATGATGATGGTGGCGGTGGTGGTGATGGTGATGATGCACCTGGGTGAATTGGGCTCAATTAAAGCGAGCTTCCTTTTCTTTAGTGCCATGTAGGCAGAAATATCAGCGCCCATACGCCATCATGCTGCTTTGCTTACTGTATCCTTAATCCAACAGCGGAACCAAACCGAATTCATACCGAGCCCAAACACGGACAGAGCAGGGGATTGGTATGCTTTTAAAGGTAAATACCAAACACGGTACATATTTATCATTTAATAACACGAGTTGAGATGTGATCTTACTATTTAGCTTCCTACCTATATATCTAGCTAGCTCTTTGTGTCCATAACCAAAGAAAGTCAAGATAAATTCCACACTTTTAAAAAATCACAGATTTTATAGTAACAATAATCATAACAGTCCACTGATCTAATCCAGGCGCAATGTGTTTATCAATTTGCAAGTTCCACAAATCGATAGCTATGCTAGCTAGCTAATCTGCGCTTCGATGCAGCTAACTAGCAAACTCACAATACCTTACCTACAATATTTGTTACAGAAATATCACATGCGTCACGATTCCTTGCATTTGGTGGGTTATTTGACATAATTTGTGACATTAAGCGTAAATGTGTCCCCGTGCTAATTCGAATTTCTAGGAATTGTTTTCGTAGCATTAGCCTTAGCTAGCATTAGCCTTTGCGTTGACTCCGGATGCTCGCAGCGCTGTCAGACGCAGCGTTAGCATGTTAAATAGTAGCTAAATTACGTAACGTTAATTTAGGCGAAAGAACCGCTGAAAAACAATTGTTATTTAACAGCTTGTTTTATGATTTGTATAATATATATTGTGTGTACCTTATAAACAGTAAATAAAAGAAAAAATAGCTAAATACTAAAAACTAGCTTTATGAAGTGAGCAGCTGTGTTTTCAGTCACTAAAGTTCTTGAATATTTCTAATGACTATTGGTAAAGAATTTATGGACCTATATAATATAATATCCAATATTTAATGGCCTTGCCAACAAAATTAAATTGTAGGTAACTATCCAGAAATAAAGTAGTCATGATTTTCCTTCGAACTGTTTTGGTTTACTGATATTTTTCCTTAAAAGAAAGACTTGATTAATTTAAGGTTTTAGTCATAGAACAAGATCAGTTCTTTTTTTATTGCCCATACAGTAATGTTAAAGTTTATATGAAACCTTAAATTCTCTGATTTATAAGAGCAAATAAAAACTATATAAACTATTATAATAATATATAATAATATAGTATAAAAACTTCATTTTTAATTAGGAATTAAATGCTATAAGGGTGTGCTATTATAGGAAAGTAATCAAGGCCATGGTTTGATGCCGATCGTTATTTTCCAATTAAGGCAATATCATCATGTTTTAAATAATACTTGTTTGCGCTTACTGTTCATTTGGACCAATCAGATTTAAGAATGCTGGTGTTGGATAGTTCAGAAATCTCGCATAGGGCTTTCAGAGGTCTGAGATGAACCTTAGTTCGGAGTGTCATTTGACAATTCAAGAACATCATCATAAGTATGATGAGTATACGAGATAGCTCTGAACTCTAACGTATATAAATGTATTTGTTGCGCAGTGGTCCAGGGATGCCCAAAGAGAAATATGAGCCACCGGATCTCCGGCGGATGTACACGGTAATGACTAGCGAAGAGGTAGCAAGTGGGAAAAAGTCTCACTGGGCTGAGCTTGAGATAAGCGGTGAGTACGAGCTCATCTTTTCATCTTTACGTTTGCAGTAAGCTCCGATCAGTATCATAGTCATGGTGGTTATCAGCAGACTTCAGTAATAAAGAAAAAAAATCGAAAGATTGGAACTTATTCTTATATCATTTTGTTTCATTTAAAAAAAAAAAATCCTTGAACGATACAAAATTTCCATGATGTATTCCTCACCACTAATGGTGATATTATTATAGAATTTCTGCATAAATTTGATCTATAAATTTACATGAAACCTTCATTGCTTCAACATCTATGTTGACCTGGCTGCATTTGATCGGGTTGCCATGTATTTTACACAAATATATGTATTATGACACATAGTGAGCCACATACTATTACTTGGTGAAACTGACAGCCGCTAGCCACTTTGCCACATTGAGCCAGTGGTCATTCGATGCTGATGTCCAGTTTTGATCATTTTCTGCTTTTGCCTCGTGTCCCAGGTAAAGTCCGGAGTCTAAGCAAGGCCCTGTGGTCGCTCACTCACCTCACCGCTTTGCACCTTAGTGACAACTCGCTGTCACGTATCCCCCCAGACATTGCCAAGCTACACAACCTCGTGTACCTGGACCTGTCGTCTAATAAGATCAGGAGCCTGCCAGCTGAGCTCGGCAACATGGTGTCTCTCAGGTGAGCTAGGCGCTGCAGGCGGTGTCTTTATTCACGTTTAGAGAACATGCACGACTCTGACGTTATTAATATTGTTTACATTGTTTACCTCGAGAAGGAATTTAACTACTCTTAATGCAAGGCAACATATCACAGTAAGGATAAAACATTAGGAAAAGAGACTGCTGTTTATGGAATATAATCAACTAGGGGTGTAGGAGAAAATCGATATGTTTGTATCACGATATTTAGTTTGGCCATAGATTCTGAAAAACGCAATATCGATATATAAAAAAAAATGAATTCAAGATTCATGGCAGTTGTTGTTTTTATTTTTTTTTCTTGACCGCTATATAGCAGTCTTCTTATCGCAGAACTTATAGTAACAGGAAGTACTAGCATAAGTGCAGATCCTAACCAGTGTTCTGGCTAAATAAATTGCGGTGTGTTTTTAATGACCGCCTTTCTAAAATGATCTCCTATTCTGAAAAGAAAGAATATCCCAATATATCGCAGTGCTTACAGTATCGCAACCTTTGTACAGTGGTATCCCGCTTATCAACTTTAATCCGTTCCTTAAAACCGGTCGAAATACGAAAAGGTCGAAGAGCGAATGTAATTATTCCATAGGAAATAAT
>JAOUQX010000001.1:14847265-14858648 GCA_028566295.1 Liobagrus marginatus
TACTGTTAGTGGGTGGGATATGTTACTGTAAGTGGGTGGGATATGTTACTGTAAGTGGGTGGGATATGTTACTGTTATTGTGTGGAATATACCGTATGTTACTGTTTTATTACCTGTCTAGTTATTGGACAGTGTAATATATGCATATCTCCTCTCTGCCTGTTTTTCTTGCGCTTCTTTCTTGTGAGTTTTTTCTGTCATGTTTCTCGGCTGCACTAATAACGAGCTCCTAATAGCCCTCATGCTACGCCTCAGAGAACACATGTGGTCATGTGATCGGTCATAACCCGTCCATTGCACGAGCGGGCCAGACGTAAGGCTAAAATATTCATTCCATTATGTTCTTTCACTTCCTGGAAATGATTAGGCATCGCTGCTAAACAAACGGAGCACTGAAGCTCTGATAGCTTTATTTTACATCCAGGACTCGATGTATCTGATGTCATTCCCAGCAGGTTCCTGGAAAACCTTGCGAGGGATAGCGAATGGTACCCGGTTGCCACGGTGACATAACGATACCGGATGCTAACATGGCAGTTAGCGGTTGCCAGGGCGACTGTACTCGCCAGCCCCATTTGTCAGGCATTACATCATCGGGGGATGATGTCATTGTAGTAGTGCATCCCCCGGGCGATGTGTGAGCCGTGCTCAAATGGATCTCTTTAATGGCTATCTGATGTCTACTAACCCACATCAGACACCCCACACACACACACGTGTGTTTCTTTCTCCCTCTCTCTCTCTCTCTCTCACTATATATATATATACACATACACACACACACACATTTACCTACTCATAACTATATCTGTTCTATCGCAGTCATTCTTTATCAAGTCATAAATAAGCATCGACATCCATCCATCCTCCATCTTTCCGACATGCTTACCCAGGTTGTTTTTTTTTCCCCTTCCATTTATTACTACATGCGATATTTAAGCGTCATATCTCTGATTTATTGCGTTCTTATCTATCTTCGTTTTCTGCTCTCGCACCTGTAGTCGCATCGATCTGGAAACGCGGCCTCCATTAGCGAAGAGTTCAGCATGCGTGCTGTAATATTTACACCACGCACTTGTGTTTGATGTTCGATTCCCTCATAAAGATGTCACGGGCGAATATACGGCGCATGCAGTCGTCGTGTAAAACGCTGTCTGACCGATCGGCTGCGTTAATGAGGCGGTGTTTAGTCACGCAGAAAGACCGTCTTTACTGCATTGTTCCCTGCTTCCTTTGTTGTTTTAAAGCTAGGCTGGGTTATCATATCAGCGGGTGAAGAAAGGTCGACGCCGCACATCAGGGCTTTTCCTCTATCTGAAAACAAGCCTCCTAAGGGAATTGTGCGTGCGTGCGTGCGTGCGTGCGTGTGTGTGTGTGTGTGTGTGTGTGTGTGTGTGTGTGTGTGTGTGTAGGAGGGGTTCACTAGACACATACGCTTCAAATGAAGTGCATGAGACAATATCTGATCTCTTGATTAATGGCTGTGATTTGGCAGAGTGAAAGTGGTAGACAGTGATTGTGTGTGTGTGTGTGCGCGTGTGTGTGTGTGCGCGCTCTCATCATCGGAGCATCAAGGGGGTTGTGTGTGGGTGGGACAGATGCTGAGCTGCCACAGGGGTGACCCGTGCTCGTATGTGTCTACACGTGTGTGTGTGTGTGTCATAATTTTTGTGATTTTTAAATGTATTTACCATGTCGTCATGGAGACCGGGATGTTCTTCAGTTATGGGATGTCTTGTAGTCCCTATTTTTCTAGGTTTTCCTATTAAGTCTCTTTTTCTTATTCGTTTCCTTATTCTTTCTTTCAAGTCATTTCTCTCGCTCTCTCTTTTTCTCTGCCTCTCTTTCTTGTTCTCTCTCTCTCGCACACTCTGCCTCTTTTTCTTGTTCGTTTTCTCTCTCTCTCGCTCTCGCACTCCCTCTCCCTTTCTCTACCTCTTTTTCGCGTTCTCTCTCTCTTTCGCACCCTCACCCCTTTTTTTTTTGGCACTATTTTTCCTTTTTCTCTCCTTTTTTCTTTAACCCTTTTCGCACTTTCTTTTCTTAAAATAATATTTCTTTTTTTATTCAGTACTTTATTTCTTTTCTCTCCCTCCCTCACTGCCTCCGCTCCTCTCAGTGTTATTCTATCGGATATTTCATCTATCGTTGGCGTTTTTCTCTTCTCTCTCGACGTTTCCCCCTCTTTCTTCTCCCGTCCCCTTATTCTTCTGATATCCCTTTATACTTTCTGTTACTTGCGTTCTGTCGTCATCTCTTTCTATATATTTTTCATTATGCCGTTCCTCTCTCAATGTTTCTTTCTCTTTCTCTTTTCTTCCTGTTCTCTCGCTCGGTTACCGCTCACATCCCTCTTCTTCTCCTCCTGTGTCTCAGCTCTTTTTAATCCGTCGTTGCTCTTCGTTTCCTTTTCTATCCCACTCTCGATTGCTCTCAGCATTTCGATTCCTCGTTCTCTCCTTCCAATCCGTCCAGGAAATGGCTGTCCTCTGCGGTTGCCATGCCAACTGCCTGCAGCCCGGGTGGCGTGCGGCGGGAAGCGCGATAATGACATTACTCGCGCAGGCTAAGTGCGCTCATCCTTCACATCTCTCGCTCGCGCTCTTTCCCCCAAATCCTTTCTATTCCTGTCTTCACTTCCCTTATCTATTTACACCCCCCACCTCTGTGTGTGTGTGTGTGTGTGTGTATGCAGAATACCAGGCACCAGCGGTGACTCTCCTAGCATCACCAAGTGTGCAGGGGAGGATTTGAAACAGGAAACTCCGCCTACCCTCCCGTCTCTCGTATACACACACACACACACACACACACATACTAAACACACACCACGCACAAATACGGTCACACAAGCATGCACACACTCATTCGTCTCCTTGCTTCGGTTCCAAATGAAGCGCTGGTGTTTAACAAAGGCACCCTGGATGCTTGAGGTTGGCTCACTGTTTGTCACCTGACCTAATGGTGCGTAAACGTGTGTGTGTGTGTGTTTGAGAGCGCGTGAGAGAGACATCGAATCCGTAAGGGAGGAAGCGAATGGAAGCGAAAGTGAGAGCTGTCAGCCATTTTTTTTTCATTCCGCTCTTTTTTTTTTTTCTCTCGCTCTCCTGATTGGTGGAGGAGGTTTAGCTTATTAGCATCGCCGTTGTGGATGTTGCATCTCTCTCGGCGGTGTCTTCGCGTCCTGGACGGATATGAGCGACGTGAAAACGGAGAGTGCTCTGTGTGAGCCTGGAGCTTGAGCATCCATCCGGACGGTTCTTCGGATTTAGAGCTCGTGTGTGTATGTGTGTGTGTGTGTATGTATGAGAGAGAGACAGAGCGAGAGAGCGAGGGGGGGGTTAGCAGGACGAGCAGGATGCTAAAATTTCGCCGCGCTCCTGCGCCTCCATTATGAAGCCATTAGTGAGCGGCGGTCATGGAGTCTCCAGCCAGGCTGATAAAAGCCCTGTGAGTATCGACCTTCGACTGCCACTGATCACATTAGCATGCTTCGCTGAAGCAACGATGGATAGACTCCAACAGATGGAAGGATGGATGGATGGATGGATGGATGTTTTACTTGTTTTTAATTGAAAAGTATTTTTTTCAGTCGACTGCTTGTGTGACTTGGTGGTCATAGAGATGTGTGTGTGTGTGTGCGTGCGCGCTTGGATCCATGCATACATTAGTAGGTGTATGCGTTTAAAGGAGTGCCATGGACCGTTGTGTAATGTGTATCAGTGTGTTAGACATGTGCATAGTGCGCACACACACGAACACAGCTTAGACAGCTATCAATGTGGATGTGTTTTGATTGTGTGTGTGTGTGTGTGTGTGTGTGTGTGTGTGTGTGTGTTGGGTGGGCGTTTGTTTTTTGTGAACAGCTTCCTGTTGGTTGTTAGATGTGCCACTTTGCTAACATTGTGCTTAGTATACATGCGAGCGCGCGCACATAGACACACACACACACACGGGAAAGTGCATTGTTTATTGTATTAGTGTCCTGGTCATGTGGAAAGTACATGTGTGCTATAGGAAGCTTTTAGGATTGCGCGTGTCTGTGTGTGTGTGTGTGTGTCCCATGAGAGGAGACGCATCATGTGACTTTGTTGATATGGTTGATGAACTAGATGTTGCGTCACCACAGATCTCAGACTGGCTTCTTATCACTAGCTGTAGATGATCTCACACACTGCGTTCATTGCTTCGAGGAGTAGCGGTTCTGATTGGACGTTGTTGCCGAGCCCCTAAACAGGTCTGGGACCGAAACCTCAGAACTAACGTAAAGTAACGTAACGTTTGCTAGGCTATTGATTAAATATCTGTTTTATTCCTCGCACAGAAACACGTGTGCATCGAAGGTGTTTACGCATGCTGGGTAGATGGAGATTAGGTTAAAATGGTGTAAGGCTCCTTTAAGATCCGTGGGTGTGTTTGCTCATGCTTTATGTATGTGTGTGAGGGTGTGTGTGTGCGTTCGTGTATCGGTGGTACATGCACAGCATCGAAAATCTACGGGGAGATGCGGGGACGTGGTAGCTCAGTGTTGGTCTGCCGAACGGAAGGAAGATCATGGGTTCGAATCCCAGCAGCACCAAGCTGCCACTTCTGGTCCCCTGAGCAAGGCCCTTATTAGAGACTAATGTTAGGTCTTTAAAGATTATTATACAGTGTATGTGTCTATACATTAACATTTACAGATTTTAGCAGACATCCTTATCCAGTGTGACCCATATTTATCTTCTTTATCCAGCTGAGAAGTTTAAGGGTTTAGGGCCCTGCTCAGGGGCCCAGCAGTGGCAGTTTGGTGGTGCTGGGAATCGAACCCATGATCTTGGGATCAGCAGACTGAACCGCTGACCTTCCACATGCAAGCTGACCTTCGATGCAATTGTTTTATCAGTATGAAGGAAATCATATTATTTTTTTCTTCAACCTTATATTTTCCCTGTGTCCGAGGCTCTGTAACGATATCTATCTCTGAGCTTATGTATATTCCTCCAAGTCTCTTACGCTGCAAATAATGTGCTGGAAAGTTTGCTAGTGGGAGGAAATTTGCCTAAAACTAATTAGGAAGAAAATCGACGGATGGACAGTTTAATTAGATAGCTAATTTACATACTTTAGATACTAGAGATAGATACTTTAATATCTCTAGTATGTAAAGTATCTATCTCTAATATTTAAAGTATGTAAAGTATCTAGCTAAAGTATGTAAAGTATCTATCTCTAGTATCTAATGTATGTAATGTATCCATCTCTAATATTTAAAGTATGTAAAGTATGTAAAGTATCTATCTCTAGTATCTAATGTATGTAAAGTATCTATCTAAAGTATGAGTATAAGTATACATACATTAGATACTAGAGATAGATACTTTACATACTTTAAATATTAGAGATAGATACTTTACATACTTTAAATATTAGAGATAGATACTTTACATACTTTACATACTTTAGTATCTAATGTATGTAAAGTATCTATCTAAAGTATGTAAAGTATCTATCTCTAATATTTAGAGATAGATACTTTAATTCCCACTAAGGAAATTGGTTTGCATTAACAGCAATTCACAACTAGAAAGACCCAATATGTAAACAGATACAGATAATGCATGATAAAATGAAATAAAAAAAAAGTGAAAGGTCCATCTGGGGAAAAGAACGTTCTTCTAAATATGTTATGTGCACCAGTTACGTGTACCAGATGTTGTTGGTCGGCTTAACCTGGTTGAAGATTGACGTATGATGGAAAGTTTGCAAGTGGATTGAAATTGATGGTTTAATTCTGGAGAAAATGTAATGTGGGCTAATTTGACCAATAGCCGTGGTGTAGGTGGCGAGTTGTATTTTGGTTGTAACTTGCTGCATGTACTAAGATCTTGAATATCTCATGTGATCTGAGATTCTGTCAACGCAAAACAGCTTATTAGTAGCATGATGAGGTTTGGTTATAGAAAGTGGCTTGTTTGAAGGATGATGTGGTTCTGCAGATGTCTAACGACTTATTTGACTAGTGAATTGGTTTCAGAGGCACAAATATTGTATAATATTTAAGCTTAAAGAAAGAAAAGGCCATCGAAACACCAACGTAGTAAAGATCCATGATGTACCATTTATTCATTCTCTGTCACTGGGAAAATCCCACACAAAAATAATTAGTATAATAAGATATTAATCTAATTAATCTAATAATCTAATACACACCAACATATTGCCTGCCTTTGATTATCTCCATTTTTCTCCATTTTATGTGCATTTAATTAGCCAAGAGATTACAAGTACTCAGCTAGCAGCATTAGTGTCCTTTAAAACAAATCCCACATGTATAAAAGTGCTGCAAAGACAATTAATCCAGCCAGGTCTGTCGATGGATTTGTTTTTATCAAGGGGGAACATGAGTTTATTAAAGAATAGCCAATCAGCTCTACTGTTAGCATTGATTTATCTGTGTGTAAGAAGGGCCTTTGTACATTAGCATGTAGCATTACTTGTTTCGTTCATGGTTCTTTGCTTATGATGGCTTATAAAAGTCAATTTAACGTTAAGACTTATGTTTTCAGTCCGTTTGCACTGGTTTGTCCATTATTGTAAAAATGGTTGTGTTTTGTGTACCAGATTGTCATTAAAATGATCCAGTACTTCATTGTATCCAAATTCATCATAATGCAGTACTTGGAATGTCTCAGAAAAACAACAGTAAAACTCTATAAAACATATTAGATTATATATTGATAAAGGAGTCTCCACTTCCAGTGCTTTGTAACAGTTACAGGAAAAGTGTTTCCATGGTGATGTCCGCCATGTTGTCGTTTTGGTGGCCTCGCTGTTTAATTAAGTAGCTGATGTCATTGCCCTTAACAGTGTTTATGGGAATATCTCCACGGTGTTATCGGACTCCCTGCTAAAGTGCTTTAATCTCTTGATCCTCTCGGCTCAGGAAAGCGAGAGCCCCCCGGAGTGCTGCTAAGGCTTATGGGATAGCCGTGAACCTTTTGGTCCTCCAGTGTCAGCCTTTTTTTTTTTTCTTTTTTTCTTTTTAACGAAGCACCCATTTATACACACATCACGACACGTATTTCGTACTTTTGAGTACACCGGTTCTCCAGTAATGTACCGTATGTCTGGAGGATTTAAAAAACGTTGCCTAAAACCTCTATTGCAATGCCATCATTCTGTCCATCATGTCTTTAGTTCCCTTCTGTGGTTGATGAGCTAATTTCAAGTGACAAAACGCATTTCTATCTTGTTAGCAGTGGCCTACTGGAATGACCACACCCTTTCATCAAGACAGAAGCGCTCACTAGATGGCTTGATCAGAAGCTCAAGCAAATGAAAGATTTTAGAGCATCTTTTTCTACCGCCATCATCCGAGCATCAACCGAGAGTTTCCGAGAGAAATCTGAGGACTTGTTGCCAAGGTGCATTAAAGCTCTTCGGCTTGCTTACAATGGCCCAATATATTGCTGAGACAGTGTTTTTTTTTTTCCCCCCCTGTACTGGACATATTTACAAAATGGACTCTTGGTCAATGTGGAAATATTTTCAGCGCCCCCTTCAGGGCAGTTTTACTACTATTATTGCTCTTTAGTGGTGTAACAGAAAAGCGATGATATAGCCATCCCATGCCTGGAGTCCAGCAGAGCTAAATTGCCTGTGCTCCTTGCATTCTTGCCCCCTTGTCATACGGTGATGTGGGCATTATTGTGTTAATATATGTGGGAAAGGAACAATGGAACATCCATCGAAGTATGTTATGCTGCAAAGTGATACAGCATGTTCAACAGCATTTGTCCATAATGTAGTTGGTCGGCTAATCCTGTTTCATAGTTGGTGTATGATTGAAAGCTTGCTAGTGAATGGAAGTTGACCAAATTAGGGAGAAAATGCAAGAAGGGCTAATTTGACCAGTATGGTTGGGTTTGATGATCTTGAATATCTCATGAGATATGAAATTCTGGCAATGCAAAACAGCTTATTAGTGGTATGATGAGGTTCTGTAGGTGTCTGATAACTTGTTTGAGCGTGGGTAGAACATTGAAAGCTTTTATATATACTGTATATATAATAAAATTGTGTTAAAGCAGTAATGGGGTTCATGCCTTCTGCTTGAAGATTTGAAGAAGGGTCTGATTGCATGTGACACTAGCATGTGATGTTTGGGTGGGAACAGCCTGCTTTAGAGGTATTTAAGTGGTATTAATTGTTATGAAAGGGTGACAGGTTATTATATTATGGTACTAGAGATGGGCTTGGTTGTTGACTGTCGGGTTTTGGAGATAGTGAGGGCGGCTTGATTTGTGGGGACTCGGATCCGTTAATGCAAAATGACAAAGTAGTTCTAGTAGTGTGCAGTTAGTGCAATCATTATTAAAGCTCATTTCATGATCGCTGACTGACATATGAAGGTGACTCCTTTGAAGGGTGCTGATATTATGTTAATAAAGACTGGCTTGTCTGAGGAGGATTAGAATTCTGTAGGGAGTCAATGTGACATTTTTTGGTGTTGCGGGAAAATTTCAGCGACAAGGCCCATTAGTTTCACCTTTTTTTTTTTTTTTTTTTTTTTTTTTTTTTTTTTTTGAAAGAAATGTAATGGACACATGGTATGCCATCAGACTGATTCTGTAATTAGTTGATAAATGCATATCGGTGATGTATAATGCTTTATTTAGGACCTCGTCTGAACCCGAACCAGACACCTACCCTGATTCGGTCCGATAGCTTAAATCTGACGGTACAGTTTAATTTCAATGTCAATACCTTACCTTTTATAACTTTGACCAAATTTAGCCAAATTCAATCAAATCATGAAGAAGAAATTAAAACGGATCACCAAGAGTCCCAAATATGAGAGAGAGAGAGAGAGAGAGAGAGAGAGAGAGAGCGAGAGAGCGCAAACATCATCTTTATTCATACCAACAGAATCAAAAGAAGAACCAGGAGGATTCTGGGAGAATAACGTGACGACAATGTAACCTGTAATAATCACTCTGTATAATCCACCTATTTTCCATCCTCTTGTACCTATGTGACATGTTTGTCTCACTCCTTTCGTTATCCGTCTTTCAGCTGGTTTGAAGAACAGCACACGCCGACACAGTCATTTTAAGAACCGTCACACTTCCTTTTTTCCCGTCCCCCCTCCCCCCCCCCCACCCCCACTTTTTCCCTGTTAGGGCTGTGGATGTTGTCAGTGGTGTAATTAAAATGCTGTTACAACACCTCTTGGTGCGAATGAAAATCCTCTAGGAAGGATCTGTGAAATTCATGTGCAAATCCGTTTCATCCCCAAACAAAGAGACACCTTATGAAAATGTCAATCTGTGTTATACTCATCTGTCGTGCAGTAACCGCTGCTTCGTTCACGTTATCAGACGCTTGTGTTTCGGTGCTGGTGTTGTTGTGGTCACTGTTCCTCACGGTCGATTTTGGGCTGGAGATAAATCTGCGTTTGCAATGACCTAGATCAGACATTTGCATAAGCTTGTAATGATAATGATTTGTTGCAAGGAAACAACTACAGACAACTAGAGCCCCATCTATGGCTTTTCTGAGCTTGTCCCGATGGTGGAAACTGTAAAGGGTCCCTATCAGAGTAGGATACGTAGAATGACTACCAGAACATTCCAAAGAACCTTATAGAAGACTTTTTTTTTTCCCTAGAAGTAAACACAAAATGTGAACCCAGTACAGGATTACAGACCAAGTTAGACCTTGTAATGTGGGTTAACCCCTTAATCAAATTGCTCACCATCATTGTTGATACTGTAGGTTCCTTTATTTAGGTCTTCATATTTAAATAGGGTGTGGTGGCTCAATGGTAAGGCTCTGGGTCAGTGATCAGAGGGTCGGGGGTTCAAGCCTCGCACCAGAGAAGCTACCATCATTGGGTTCTTGAGCAAGGCACTTAACCTCACTTGCTCCAGGGGGCGCCGTTTGTTCTGGCTGACCCTGCGCTCTGACCCCTAGCGTTCAAATTCATATGCTGGGATATGCGGAATAAAAACATTTCACTGCGTGTATGTGTATGTGATAAATACGATCTGAAATGAAATGAAATACAATCAACAGCTGATCAGCTTCAATTTTTCAATTCAGCTTTTTTGATCGGCTTCAATATCGATCTCAAGGTCTCTGTATCTGCCGAGGCTCAGAGATTATTTCCTCTCTAGGATATCTCCCAGGAGTTTCGGCTGCATTTCCGGCATGTCTACGATTAGAGGGGCGGAAATTAGGTCAGATGCATTTTATATGAAAGCTATACTCGGCTGACTGAACACATTCAATAGCATCGTTAAAAAAGGGCCATTTCACTCACAGATACTCTCAGGCAGAAATGGAGCCAGAAATCTGAGGTGCTGCTTTCAGAGATCAGATGAAATTGGTTCTCGGGCTTTTATCAAAGTTGCATTGTCAGCTAGGGCTGAAAGGATTAGTCGACGTTATTGACAACGGTGACAATAAAAGAATTGTTTGCAAATAGTTTTTTTTTTGTTGTTGTTGGATAGGTTACCTTTGATCTCGTATGACCTAACGAAAGGGCCTGCAATAGCACAGTTTCACCACTGGGGTGCTGTAGTCCAAGAATAGTTTGGAGTGTAAACAAAGCCGAAACTATTAATAGTGTGTGCCGGTTTTACAAAAGGCAAACAAAATATGAGGTTAAGTGTGAGGGCTCTGTTATAATCATCAGTTCTTTTTCATTGTTTGAAAAAGATTCTATATAATCATGTAGCGGCTTATCGTTAGCGAAAATGCTGCTGCTGTTAAGAGCAGACTTTAGAATGAATATGTAAATATGTGCTGCATGCTTTCTTCTCAATAACCATACATAAGACTACATAAGAATAAATAAATAATGTAACATATACATGTATAATGTATAACATGGTATTATAACTAATTGCGAAAGATGAATAATCGATCAAATCCTACTAACTAACAAAAATAATCATTTTACCTACAGTAAAATCATTGCAGCGTAAAGTCATTATTTAAAAGCTGATGTGATTTTCTTGTTTTATTTGGCATTCACAATTATACTGAAATAATCTCGCTGCACCACAGCTTTAACTCAGTTTGTTTAATTAGGGCTATAGCCTTTCTTTGTCATCTTAGCTTCATATCGTTTGTTAAATTACCTTGCGCTAGCACTATATCCTTTGTTACATTAGCTTGTGCTAGCACCATAGACTTGGTTACATTAGCTTGCGCTAGCACTATATCCTTTGTTACATTAGCTTGCGCTAGCACTATATCCTTTGTTACATTAGCTTGCGCTAGCACTATATCCTTTATTACATTAGCTTGCGTTAGCACCATAGACTTAGTTACATTAGCTTGCGCTAGCACTATATCCTTTGTTACATTAGCTTGCGCTAGCACTATATCCTTT
>JAOUQX010000001.1:15104285-15116187 GCA_028566295.1 Liobagrus marginatus
TATGGTTGTGAATATCAGAAACTGCTGCACTGTCTATCTGCTTGCAAAGCTTTGTCACACAGCTGTAGAGTTTCTTACTGTTATAAGCAGTTTACTTTCTGAAATTACCCATTTTGCTTTCACAGAATAACCCTTCATGCAATCGCAGGCCAAAAGGTCATCCTCGTTTGCGCCCGCTTCCTCCTGCTTCCTGCAGTTCCTCAACAACCAAGCAGAGCACTGTGGATCCTATAGAACTAGACCTGTTGCACACCATGTCCCCTGTGCTGGATAATGAGGTAGAGCCCATTCAGCCCATTGACACACTTTTGGAGGACATCATGACAGGTCTTCATTTACTACCCCCTGCAGAAAATCAAACCAATCAACATGGCCAAGTGTGCACTACAACATCTAGTGGTCTGCCCATTTCAAAGGCTTCATATCCCAACAGTCATTTAGTAAAACCCACGGATCCAAAGCAGCATATGGAAGGAGAAGTCGGTGATATCCTCGATCACTTTCTGAGGACCTTTGACCAGCAAGTTGGTTGCTGCGGTTTAGATGTCGGAGGTGAGACATCACAAGGTAGTAGCAAAGCAGACTCACTCCTTACCCATCCAACACAACAAGGAACCTATTTACACACCTCGAGCACACTGAGCAGTCAAATGCACTCAATGGTAAATCCATCAGTAGCCAAATCCAACAATGTCCAAGATGGCCAAGAACGTGGGTCAAAAGTAACAAAATCATATAGAGATCGGAACATCGTGCAAGAGTTTGAAACCGAAAGGCTCACTCGGAGCCAGACCATGAAGAGAAAACTGGAAACGGCCTTAATTAGTCCCCAAAAGCCGGTTAAGAGGAAGCACAAAGGAAAAGAGAGTGCTGATACTAAGAAGAAGAGACAAAGGGCTGATCGAGATCGTCCGAGATCGGAGAAGTGTATGAACAAAAGTGGTGTAAAAAAACAGGACAAAAGTGCGGCTTCACAAGTGCGCGGGAAAGAAAGTCAAAAGCAATTAAGTGCAATAGAAAGGCGAAAGAAAGAGAACAGATTTGGTAAAAACAAAGGGAGTGTTAAAAACAGATGTGGCAGAATGGATGGGTTTAATAAAAGGAAGAAGAGTCCCCCCAAAACACGGCATGGAAATGAGTCTAACGCTTTAAAGACTGCTCAGTCGTCTGCAAGAAGCCAAATGGAAAGACCATGTATCGCTATGGAGAAGGTAAAAATGCTTTTTCAGCTTCAAGATGAGGAAGAGGATGAAAGAGTACATGAGAATGTGGGAATACACTGGGAAAAGAATGTAGGAACTGGAATATCGGTCAATCAGCAATCCCTATCTAAGGCTGAAGAACGATTCCCTGTTGAAAACAGTTTGCCGGGTAATTCGGACAAGATTCAGGAGCGGAAAAATGACAAAAGAGTAAAAGTAAACTCTAAGGTTAAGGGACAGGAGAGAATAAACGTTATTGCTGAAGTGAGACCGAGACATAAAGACGAAAGAAGGATGACCGATCGACTGAGGCAGGAAGAAATGTCCACCGAAGAAAGAAGCGTGCCGTTAGAGCTGCCTTCAAATACAGGTAAGAGGAACTCGCATCTATGGTGTCTATTTACAAACAGTGCCGTACAATACGCTACAGGACCGCTACATAGAACATAGCGCCGATGGTTGTGCAACTTATGGCAATGTACTAAATAATGATAGCCCTAATCCTATGTTAAACCTTTGCCAAATGAGAAAGCAATTTGGTTATAGATTTAAATTAGGGTTGCGCCTATCGATCGGCCGGAGATCGGTATCAGACAATAATCTCGTTTTATGCCTCAGTCGGTTCTCACTTGCTTGCACTTGTTTTTATTTTTAATAAAAGATGAAGATGATGTTTTAATCTTAGATGAAGAAGATGATGTGGATGTGGTGGAGGTGTCCAGCCCAACCTCGGAGCTGCCTTTTGTGTCGATATTGGCAGTGGATCAGAGCACGGAGGAGGAAGTGGAAGATTTTGAGATCGATGTGCTTGGTTTAGAGCCAGATTCGCCACGCAGAGTAGCTTCAGATAATCCGGTAAGATTGAGGTTGGTGATGTAAGGCAACTTTGTTTGTCCGCTTCATTTCAATAGTATGGCCTGGGGCCTTAAAAGAGTTCTGAAAGAGTTCGGCCCACCAGGAGAATGTATTTAATTTGGTCCATGTATAAATGAAAACATTTGTAAGCCTAAATTGAATTGAAAGATTTCCCCTGGATCTAATCTTTGTTCTTATACTAGGAGGCTTGCTGACAAAAATACACAGAATGGCCAAAAGTATGTGGACATCAGACCAACAAACCTGTCTGTGTCTATTCGAGGATCACGGGCGTTAAGACGGATTTGGTCCAGCCTTTGCTGCGTTAATAATCTTTACTTCACTTATGGCCGGCTTTCCACTTAATTTTGGCATTTGCAGGGAAATGGCAATTTTGGACACCATCATTAGCATTTATTTATTTATTTATTTATTTATTTATTTATTTATTTTGTACATTTACAGTATTTGGCCGACGCTCTTATCCAGAGCGAGTCGCATTAGAGCAGTTGAGGGTTAAGGGCCTTGCTCAGAGGCCCAGCAGTTGTAGCTGCTCGGGATCGAACCCCTGGCTTCAGATCAGCAGTCCAACGACTTAAACACTGAGTTATAATCGGCTATTTAATGTAGATTGGTGACCTATAATCCCAGTGAAATACCTGTCTGTTCTAAAGTGTAACGCAATTAATTTATGCAAGTGACCGTTTACAAGATGTATGTGTATCAGTCTATGTAAGCTGGTACGGTTGATTTAATTTTGACTGCGATTCATTTTGTTCTTTTGCCTTCATGATACAGGGCCTGCACACACTCCACGGACCTGCTGTGATTTGAGTTAATGGAGGAAACCAGTACAGAATTCTCCTGCATATTTTTACATGTCAGTCAGGATTGTTTGGCCAAAGTTTAATGTTGGCATTCATGTCATGTCTGTAACCACACAAGAAGGTTTCAGTTTTATTTGTTTTAAGTCACATATGCTGAACAAGAGTCCCTTTATTCCATCTGGTTTTGTTTTAAAACTGGAGAAGTTGGACTGAGTGCACAATTTCTACAGCTGATTTAATCATTTTGGACGTTTGCAGAGAAGAAAAGTTTACTTAATTATGTTAAACTTCAAGCTTTAAGAATGTTAGTATCTTTTACACCACTGTTTATGTGCCTACTATGTTTAAATTCTAGGCTAATTGTCTTAGCGTTCAGCAAACTATTCCTTGTTTGTAAGCTTTTGTTGTGTTTCAGATTAAACCGTTGATTTGTAATTTGTGTTTGTGTTGGGTTGTGATTGGAGGTGGAGGTTAAGAGTTAAATGGCACAAATACAAGCTAACGTTTTGAAGAATTAAATGACGACCACGGCAACTTCGTCAGACCGGATGTCAGGTGTGCATCTGTTTCTTGTAGTGATTAAAATAAGTGACCTGTTAAGGGGGTAAAAGTCCTCGTAACCTCATATATTTACAATCATCTTATGAAGACGCTTTAGGCAATTTTCTGGGCTGCAAATTCAGAATATTTAAATAGCCTAGGTTTATTTAACTTAGACTCATAGAATGATGACTTTCACTAATGCATGGCGTCCATCCTTTTAGTTCGTCACCTTATAACAGGACGTGATCCAGTTTGAGCAGCAGAAAAATTTAAGACGCTAAACATGCTATATCTGCCGTTAAGAAAAGTTCTGTTATGTAAGTTATGTGGCTATTCGATTCTAAATTCAGGTCACTGTAAGTTCTAATGTTTAAAGTGACCTGTTAAGGGGGGAAAAAGTAAAAAAAAAAAAAAAACCAGTCGGCAAAATTTTTGTAACCTCATATATTTACAATTAGCTCGTGAAGAGGGTTTAGGCAGTTTTCCGGCCTGCTTATTCGGATTATTAAAATAGACTAGGTTTATTTAACCTAGACTCATATGCGTTAAGTTCGTCCTTATAGTTCGTCACCTTATAACAGCACATGATCCAATTTGAGCAGCAGAAAAAGTTAAGATGCTAAAAATGGCGTTAAGAAAAGGTGTGTTATGCACAAAGTAATATTGCCATCCGATTCTAAATTCAGGTCACTGTAAGTTCTAATGTTTAAATCTTTGTGATCAAGTTTTTTTCCTTTTTAAAACATTCTGCTATAATTATAATTCTATAATTCTGCTATATTACGTAGAATAATAATAGTCTATAATAAGTAGAATAATTATATCTCTATAATAATAGAATAGATTAATTCATTGGCTTTCATTTGATCAAAGTAAATGTCATATGGTATTTGTGTGCCCTATCATGTAGTAAGTATGTATGTATATAGCATATAGTATATGTATATGTATATAGTATCATATGGCAGTCCATGTAGTAAACATAGTTTAATTAGTTCCCAAAATGTTTCTGGTATTTTCCTAGTTTAATGCTGTACACACATAAATACACAAACAAATACACACAATAATCTTTAAACGAACATGTTTATTATTCATTTATTGGTTTGTGAACTGCTATGCTTGTGCTATATGATATGCCTGAGCTGCTTGTGACCAATCACCTCGTAGGGGTGTGGCCTTGCTCATTTTAATATATGTGCACCGAGCAGAGGCCAAGCTCCGTAGGGGGCATCGTTTAGCACCTGACAAGAGGACTGAAGGTGGGTGGTACTGTAGTGTGTTACTGCTTTTAATAAGACGTGCGTATTAGCTGTTTTGGAGAGTGTGTATGTGCCCGGTGTATGGGTGGTCATTTCTGTGTGTGTGTGTGTGTGTGTGTGTTAGAGGTAGACTCTGCCCTGTTAATGCTGGATCCTACGGATGGACTGGATCTGAGGAGTCTGACCGTGCGAGCCCCAGTTCTTCCAGTGCCGGTAATCGCCGCTGTGCCTCTCACACGCCATGATATACTGCCTGCCTCTGTAACCTGGGAACTCGTAACACACAAACCTACATACAAACAACCACACACACACACACACACATATGCATGTAATTTTTTTAAATAAAAGTGCTGTATAGAATGAGAGTGCCTCTAATACAAACGCATATTAAAAACGTGAAGGTGTGTGTGTCAGTGTGCATAAACGAGTGTTTGTGTGTGTGTGTGAGAGAGTAGTGTGGAACTCACGCGCCACATTGCACATGCATGGAGCCCACTTCCATGCCACACCAGCCCATAGCCTGCAGCGAGGGATAGTCATCACACACCTCTGTACAGCGACCCAGGAAGTTTTCCTTCTCGTAGATCATCATACGGCTGCTCTGGTGAGCCTGAGGACACACACACACACACACACCTTACATTGAGGTTGACTAAAAATGTCAAAACAGGTTGCATTAAACAGGTTAACATTTCAGCTCACATTTTTTGCATTAAGCGTATTATAATGTATTATTTACCTTTTATAAAACACATGAGGGAACTTAGTATAGAAATGTAGACTTTTATGGTATGCTCAGTATAGTCATTTAATATGTATGACTGTATAAATATATATACAGAATATGTCGAGAGAGAGAGAGAGAGATAGATAGATCTATCTATCTAGATCTATATATATAGATAGATATCCTATAATCTTGTCTTCAAGAGACGCTTAAAGACCTCTACCTCTTTCTGGAATACCTAACCCCTGATAGTTCTCTCTGTCTCTCTTTCTATCTCTCTCTCCCTCCCGCTGTCTCTCTCTTTCTTTCTCTCTCTCTCTCTCTCTCTCTCTCTCTCTCTCTCTCTCTCTCTCTCTCTGTCTGTGTTGATGTTGGGATGCTGATTGAGGTTTTCTCTTCTGTGTGTAGGTTGCCTTTTTGTGGACTTTGTTATCGGAATGCATGTTTATGGAGCCGGAATACTCACAGCACAGAAGATGGGTCTGAAGGACATAAACCTCTCGACATGGTAGGACAGGTTTCCGCAGTAGGAGTCCCAGTGAGGGTACTCGCCTCGCTCTAGGACAAACTGCTGTCCCTGGAAATCATGATGTTCATAGCCAACCCAGCTGAGGACGGCAAGAGGCAGTATTGTAAATGTTAATGTAAGTGTATACATACTGTACATACAGTATATTATATTACATATACTCAAATACACAATAAAATAAATAAATGTTGCACATCAATATGCTGAGCACATGTTGACTCGGGGCGGTTCTAGGCCCTTTTTAACCCTGTCTGTCAAACTATCAACATTTATTAATAGTGTAATATTTACTTTCTAAAATATACATGAAAATAACTAAGAAATGCAAGACGTCCCAAATAAAATGTTTAAAATTTTATTTATATTTTATTTAAAATTTTACCCGAAAAATTTTCGAGATTAGTTTTTTGTTGTTTACAAATTTTAGTAGAAAATAATTTTCATGGAGCGTCTCGTGACGCTTAGGCGGCTAGAAAAGGAATTTTCTACGTTTTATTTATTATTATTTTTTTTTTAAAGCCTGCATTAATTTATTCAAATTAGCCTGCATTAATGCATTCAAGGTTTACACTGTATGGTAATTTCCCATCTTAAATGAGCTATCTATAGTACGCCGTCCAGCACATGGCACGCGGACAAAATATAACAAGCTATTTAAGAATTATATATAATAATACAGTGACGGGCCGTGCATCTCACACCTAGGCCTTCAGTAATCTCCGACTTCAATAAATACCTTTCATAATACCATCATTTATGACACCACGTGACCACGGCTGGAGAAATAGTATACAGAAACACACTTACGCACTACTGGGCATTGCATATAATATATTATATTATATATAACTATTTAACAAACTAATTAAGAATTTGTAATTGTTTTCATTTATTAAAATCGTGGGCCGTGACTATGATTTACTAATACGGGGAAATAATAAGTTGTGAGAACGAACCCTCCATACTGTAGTTAATCATCATCATCCAGTTTATAATTCAGCATTACTCGTTCATGCTTTGCAAACCGAAGCAATCATGTTTTTTTGTATTTTTTTTTTTACATACAATGATATATTTCTTCAAAACAAAGTATATTTTATACATTTAGCTAGTTATTAGTAATACTGGTTAATGATAATAATGACATGGTGACTAACAACATTATGGGAACCACCCCAGTTTTGACTGATGTGTGTTATACAGTATGTGTAGATATTCCCACACACTCACGCGCCACTTTCCACTCGGATCGACCGGATGTTGTCAAAGCCACACTTCTGGATGTTGCAGCACTCTGAAGTGAACTCCTGACACTTGCCCTGGAAGTGCTCCTGCTCAAACACGGTCACCTGCAGCACCACCAACACAAACATCAAATGTGTAAATCTGTGTGGATGTGTTCCAATATAATCGCACCATATTTGACTGTTATTTCTAATACCTTAAAGAATGGAGCCCTGCCCATGCCAGAGTGCATCATGGGATGCATCATTGTGGATCGACTGAATCGGTTCATCTTTATTCCTAAATATAGCAATGATAATAGTATAGAGGTCATGTTATATTTTTTTTTATTGGGGAAGTCGTAGCTCAGTGGTTAAGGTGTTGGACTGCTGATCCAAAGACTGGGGTTCAATTCCCAGCACTGCTAAGCTACCACTGCTGGGCCCCTGAGCACGGCCCTTAACCATCAACTGCTCAGTGTGATCATAAATGTCAGTTGCTCTGGATAAGGGCGTCTGCGAAATGCTGTAAATGTAATTAATTTCAAATAATTACAGCCCCTAATGGTCAAAAAAACAAATGATATATTCAGAAAAAAGCTATCAAGCCTATAACGTATACATTATAACTATATACTTTATAACTTATACACTCATTCCCACCTAAAAGGGAATGAAATGTAAGGCTTTAAAACTGTATACATCAATTAGATGAGCTTACTTTTTTTTTTTTTTCGGCACACTAAATCTACAAAATATAAAGAATAAAACAACCAAAGCATAAAGAAAACGTTCTGAGAATGCACTGTACGGTATATGCAAATGATAATGCTAAAAGTTAGTCAAGAAAAATGTAATAAAATAATAATTCGTTTGTTTCATGTTTACAGTTACAGTCGAGCGAGCCGTTAATTAGGTCACGTGACAGCCATTTTTTGAAAAATTTTTCATGTCCTATTAATTTTGATATGCTCCGCATAAAGATTAATGTAGATGTGGGGAGTTATTTGACACTCTTACCGTTAGGTTTTTTTTTCAGTCACACCTCGCGCCTGAACGCCTGACTCGCGTGAAGTTTTCAGAGCGCCTGGCGCGCCGGTTTTATACAGACCCAAGGGAGCGCGCGCAGTACCGCATGCTCAGTATGCGTGCATCATTTCAACCAGCTCAGCACATTTACTTGAGAAGAGAGAGAGAGAGAGAGAGAGCGATAGGGCGTGGGTGCATATTGGGGAGGAGCCATTTTACAGTAAATAGCATTATGTCTGAATAGAAGAGAGCGCGTGAAAAAAGCGGGCGCGCGTTCTTTCGGGTCAGCACTTCTTCGCGCGACACAAAGCGCTGCAAAGTAACTAGGATTTAAATGCACAGTTCAGGCCGTGTGTGTGTGTGTGTGTGTGATTTCATGAATTTATGAAGATACTTCAGTATAATGACATAGCGTGACAATGACATGACCTGTCTCTCTCTCTCTCTCTCTCTCTCTCTCTCTCTCTCTCTCTCTCTCTCTCTTTATCTGTGTGTTAATCTTAGGATGATGACTGAGGTTTTCTCTTTTGTGTGTAGATTTCTTTTTTGTGGACTCAGTGACTTTCATTGTTAACTAACCACCACTACACACTCCACATCAGGGTATAAGAGCGGTGTCTGGAGTCATACACACAGTCAGCGCGAGCCCGGGCACCAAAACACACATACTGAACATTTAGGTGAGAAAAAAAGACACATGCAAAAACAAATATTAAACTTTAACTCGGATTTACCGAGTCGTAGTATAGCAATTGAATAGAAACTGTGGACTGTGTGGAGGGAATTGTTTTATTTTAGGAATAGCTTGTTCTGAGATCAAAAAAATTGCCTGAATAACCTAAATATTACCTTTTAACGTCTCTCTCTCTCTCTCGCTCTCTCTCTCTCTCTCTCTCTCTCTAGGCATCATGTCTTCCAACATAGATAAAAAGACTACTTCTCAGACCGACGGCAAGGCCGGTCAGACCAAGAAATCTGACATGGGCGGGGGCACGATGGCATACAAGGTAAAATCACGCGTGCGCGCACACACACACACACACATGCATGTAATTTTTGCATTTTTTAATAAAAGTGACCGCTCATCCTAACCTAACATACCCTCTGTGTGTGTGTATCAGATGTACGTGTTTGATCTGGAGAATTTCCAGGGCCACATGATCGAGATCAGCGCTGAGTGCATGAACGTGTGTGAAAAGGGCATGGACAAGGTCCGCTCTCTTCGTGTGGAGTGCGGACCGTGAGTTTGTTTCTCGCCAACACTCTGTTTGCTATCCGTAGTATTTGTGTGCATTTCTCTTACACAAGTTGTGTTTGCAGTTTTGTGGGTTGGGAGCAGATGAACTTCTGCGGAGAGATGTACATTTTGGAGAAGGGTGACTACCCTCGCTGGGACTCCTGGAGCAACTGCCAAAAGAACGACTACCTGCTGTCTTTTAGACCCGTCAGAATGGTGTGGACAGGCGCGCACACACACACACACACACACACACACACACACACACACTAACGTGTACATGCACTCACACACACACACACACACACACACACACACACAAAAACACTCTCACTCACACACACACACACACACACACACACACACACACACACACACACACACACACACACACACAAAAACACTTGCATGTGCAGACACAGACACAAACACACACACACACACACACACCCTGTTTTAATGATCATATCTTTACCTCAGGACCCCGAGAAGCACAAGATCTGTCTGTATGAGATGGGTGACTATAAGGGCCGTAAGATGGAGATCATGGACGATGACGTTCCCAGTCTCTACTCGTACGGATTCACCGACAGAGTCGGAAGCATCTTCGTCAGCTGTGGAACGTAAGTGTGCAGCTATCAGATACACGAATGTGAAGGTACGTTAGTGTTAGTGATTTATGATCTGGGTTAGACAAGACTAGAGGACAAACTCTGGTGTCTGGATCCTACCGTAAATAACCAAAAATATGCACCACCAACATTTACAGTAACCAAACCAGACAAATGGTGTGCTTCTATTTGCCTGTCAATCATTCGGCTTAATTAAAGGGCGAGCAGGATGTTTAAAAGCGTAGAAAAAGGAATTGTAATAGTTATTATACCAAATTTTTTATGTATTTTATTATTTAAACTGTATTGTTTTCATGCTGTATGATTAGAATGTCGGTTAATGTTATGCGCTACATGTTTGTGTGTGTTGACGTGCAGCAGTCCTCTTATCCAAATCCAATTTCTCCCAAAGGATACAATAACAATTACATTGACCTTGGCATTGACCTTGACCTTGATACATTGGTAATTCAGTAGACCTTATTATTGCACTAGCAGTCTTGCCTGTAGCTTTTTAAGACATAGATTTTTTTGGGGGGGGAACACATTTAACAAAAACACTTCAAGGTGTTTCTTTTGGGTTTTGGGTTCTAAAACACTCTTCCAAAACTGCTGACTGGACATTTAATCTGTTGGTGTAGATAGCTGCAAAATCTTGATCGCTATCCGTAAAGCTAAATTAGCTACGAGATCAATGAACAAAGACACTTTTTTTGTATGGAAGACAATTACATACAACCCTTAATGTTAAAATTAGAAACATTTTGTCCTGAATGCACTCTTCTGTCTTGCAGCTGGGTGGGCTACCAATACCCTGGCTACCGGGGCAGCCAGTACCTGCTGGAGAAAGGTGACTATAGACACTTTAATGAGTATGGAGCTCGCTGCCCACAGATGCAGTCCATTAGACGCATCCGTGACATGCAGTGGCATCCTCATGGCTGCTACAACATGGCTACCAAGTGAGGGCCATACCAGGAGCGGAAGAGATGAAGCAAAGGAGGAGCAGAAGCCTTTCGGACGAAGGCCCCGAATAGAAACCTCTTCGAACGTTGTCATCCCTCTCTTTAAAAATGTTTGTACACCTAGACAGTTTTTAGGAGGTACAGAGTCTCAAAGATACATTTTAGCATCCTAGTGACGCATCTGAAGCTCCCGGGCTTCCTGAATGATGCACTTTCTTTCTTTTCCACTCGTCTCTTCCGCTCATGCACCATAACGTTTGTTTTCCCCCCTTTCATATTTTCTTTTTTATTAAACAATCAAAGCCTTTGTCGAATAGAAATTGCTTTCTATTTGTGAATTCCCTACACTCATGTTAAAATAACCTATTAAACATATCGGTGGTCGATATGGTGGTCATCAGTTTCGCAGTAACTGTGCAGCACATGTGCAGGACATACTGTCAGAATTACGAAAACACTCCCATACGGCACATATAGTTTACTATATAGGGGTGCATGGTGTTTATTGTATAATGAACTTGCATATTGATCTGATGAAATAAATTGTGGGGTTTGTTATTATCGCAACATAAAGGTTAAAGAACTTTAAAAAGAAGAGATTAAAGAAAACCAAACTTTTATAGGTCATTTGGCATGCAGACATGTAGACACGTCTTCAATAAAACCGAGGCTGGTGGATGTACCTCTCGCCTTCAGCCAGCAGATGTCTCTTGGAACAAGCCTTTCAAGACCAAGCTTGCTGAATTTTACGATGAGTTTCCTGTTTTCAAAACTTGTGTTTGGTTTTATTCTCGGATATTGCTCATAAAGATTTGGATATAAATTGCCGAACTGGTAAGAGAGTTTCTTTATTTTCTTTGTTTAAAGTGTACACGAGGTTTCCAAAAGT
>JAOUQX010000001.1:15129769-15149532 GCA_028566295.1 Liobagrus marginatus
TATTACTGTAAGTGGGTGGGATATATTACTGTTAGTGGGTGGGATATATTACTGTAAGTGGGTGGGATATATTACTGCAAGTGGGTGGGATATATTACTGCAAGTGGGTGGGATATACTACTCTAATTGGGTTGGATATATGTACAAGTGTAAGGATTTGAGAGAGTTTACGCGTCAAATTGTGATGTCTACACGACTGGATCAGAGTAAAAAACCGCAGTACTAAAACTGCAGCTCTTGTGAGGTGTCCCGTTCTGTAGTGGTCAGTATCTATTAAAAGTGGTCCAAGGAAGGAACAGCGGTGAACCGGTGACAGGATCATGGCCGGTCAAGTCTCATTTATCAAGTCTCAGAAATTAAGGATCTGCTGATAACATCTTGGTACCAGATACCACATACACACCTTCAGGGGTCTAGTGGAGTCCATGCCTTGACGGGTGTTCTCTATGTGCTACCGTGGGTTTCCCCAGGGTACTCCGGTTTCCTCCCGCTTCCAAACGCGTGATTGTACATAGGTGAATGTTACTCTAAATTATCCATAGGAGTGAATGTGTGATTAACTGCTGATTGTACAGGATGTACCCCGCCCTAACACACACGCTAAGTTACCTGGGATAGACTCCAGCGCCCCCATGACCCTGAACAGGATAAACACTAGATAATGGATTAATAAATGAATTAACCATGTAAGGTTAGATGCATGTAAGTAAACAGAACTGCAATATATCCAATACTATTCTCTCTATTTAACCGCTAACATATCCATATGCTTTTATTAAATTAATTTATTCATGAACTATCGTTAACATGTTTGTACAATAAGTGTGGTTCTATCGGCTCTAGTATGTTTAGATTCCAAACAAGACAGCAACACACATTGCAGTGCAATATGAAAAAAATGAGAAGATTATGATTTCTATACATGTAAAGTGTGATATTACTTTGAGGTTGGTCTTAAAATGAAATCCTGACAGACCAAATAAAAAAAACAAGGAATAGTGTCACTAGGTCTGCCCAAATTACCGGCACAGACGTCATAGAATTGAAAAGCTTCTTAAGATATTAAAAATAAAAATAAAAAACAGTTTGTGCTCATTTTCATTATGTACGTCATCAAAAACTGGCATGCCTTAACTCTCATCCTGTAATAATAAACAATAAATGACACACACACACACACACAGTGCAGCCCTATGAGATCATCATGTGTGTAAAAATAACCAGCTTGAACATGTCCATAAGTACAGATCATTGGTCTTTATAGTTTATAAGATTGTGTATGAGTGAGCGCCTAATTCCTCTCTTCCCTTTCTCCGCTGTGGATCTGCTGGTGCCGTTTGAGGTATTCTATGCGACTGAAGCGTTTGCCGCACGCGCCGCACTCGTACGGACGCTCGCCAGTGTGGATGCGCTGATGCCGCTCCAAATTGCCCAGGCGGCTAAAACTGCGTCCGCACTGCGGGCACTGGTGTGGTCGCTCGCCTGTGTGTACCAGCTGATGACGCTCGAGCGAGCGCGAGTGCGTGAAACGTTTCCCACAGAGTTCACAACAGTGCGGCTGGTCGCTCGCCTGTACGCACTCGTGATTCTTCAAGCTCCAGGCTTGACTGAAGGCCCGGTCACATGCCGAACACTGAAAACGTCCCTCGGTCAAAGGACAGACATGTTCCGACACATCGGCTAAGGAGTTGAAGCCGCCACCGCATTGAGGACAGAAATGCAGGAAGTCTTCGCCGTCTCGACCTGACTCCTCCCCCTCGTCGTCTACCTGCCTCTCGGGGCCTATCTCAGCAGGGTTTGCTTCGTGAGTCAACGAAACAGGGTCCTGTTTAGAGCTGCACAAACCGTCCAGCCCGATGTATTCCACGCCTTGGTTTCGGTCAGCGGCTTTGGACAGGCTGGTCAGTGCAGATTTTAACTCTTCCCTCTCACACTCCACCTTTAAGGCGGTCTCTAAGCTGCTGAGCTCATCGCTGCTGTTTGGGGGTCCGTCTGGGAGATTGGGCTGTTCCCAGACTTCACCCAGAGCAGGTCCAGGACCAGTAGAGACAGGATCTAAAACTTCTAAACACATAAAGAGACACTGAAATATAAAGACAATTATTAACACAAGCTGGTCGTTTGTATATTGTTGGTCTGGCATTTGTGGCTTAACAATTATGGGATATCAGCATGCCTGTCTTACCTACAAAGCGCCGTATGATCCTCACCTTGTACTGGGCTGCGTTCAGTCTGGCTAATCTGAAGCGCCTCTTGCAGCAGCCTTACAGACTCGCTCTTGTAAACCTCCTCCTGTCCAAATGCAAAGAAATGACAAAGAATGTTGTATTTATTTACATTATAGCTTTTTTTTTTTTCGACGTACACATAAACACAGTATGAACCATCAAGGTTGTGACGTTTCAACTTTTAAATGTATTATTAAATAATTAAAGAAATGATCAATTCTTACAGATTCGGAGTGATGACACACGCTTCACAATTTTATTTTGATTTCAAAATCGTTTAAACAAGTAAGAAAAAGTTCCGACAGAAAAAACAACAACTTTTTTTTCCCCCCTCCCCATTTGAAATAAATATTTGAAAGCAGTGAGCGAATTTGAAAGAAACGACACCACATGTTTAATTTTTCTTAATAACAATTACTACATTTATTACTTTTTGGGGACTTTCAAAAATAAAAGATGAACATTGAAGGAATAGAGCTCCAAAGTTAGCTAAAAAAAATGGCTGTTTGAGCATATGATCTTTTTTTTTTTTTTTTTCATTTTCAGATCGTATTTATCACATACACATACATGCAGTGAAATGTTATTATTACGCACATGCCAGCATACGAATTTAAACTCTGGGGTCAGAGCGCAGGGTCAGCCAGAACAAACGGAGCCCTTGGAGCAAGTGAGGTCAAGAGCCTTGCTCAAGGACCCAATAATGGCAGCATGCCTGGTGTGAGGCTTGAACCCCCGACCCTCTGATCACTGACCCAGCGCCTTATACCGTTGAGCCACCGCACCCACCTCATGTGACCATATCATGTAGATGTTAGTGGTGAAGTGCAGACGATGCGGCAGGCCCTCCACCAAACAGTGCAACTACATTACATGCATCAATACCACAATGCTAATTTGCGCTATCTGACCTGCACGTCTCAATGATGCACTATTAACTTTTTTATTTATTTATTTATTTATTTTTTACAAAGCAATGCATTATTCTAATATGTTGTCCAGTTCTACACTGTATGTTCTGGTTGACTGTAAAGTAATAATGTCTAGCAAGCTAGTTTCCCAAGTACTGTAATTTAGGCATAGCATTATAACAACATATTCACTTGCTGAAATTTTTTTTATGTTTTACTTTTTATGCCTTTTCTGTTTGAATTATGAATAATGTCATCATGCAATAGTTACAGCACATAAGCATCATAGGCTATTTATCTGTTTATCGATCGGCTTATCAACATAAGTGCTAGCTTAGTGGTTCAGGCGTAGGCCTGCTGTCCGGAAGGTCGTGGGTTCGATTCCTGCACCACCGAGCTGCCACTGCTGGGCCCCTGAGCACAACCCTCAACCGCTCAGTTGGATAAATGTACTGGATTGTACTCACTCTGGATAAGAACGTCTGTTAAACGGCATAAATGTATATGTAAAATTGTAATATTTCCTTATCCATCCATCATAGTGCACGTAAAACAAATCGTTTGAAAATATATTCTTTTTATTTAAAGTAATGATCATAAAGTCCTACTTGCCTCGTCTTGACTCAGGCAGTCAGCTTTACAAGTTGTTAGGATTCGACGGTCTCTTGTTTCTGCTGCTCCTGTTTTGTTTCTTTCTGCTCAATCCTTACTCGCTGGTTCACTCCTTCCTTCCCTCCCTCTCCTCATAATATGCTTTCTCTCCCTTTTCTTCCTCACTCCCTCCCTCCGTCGCTCTCCTTATCTCCCCCTGCATCATCTTCCTAGTCCCCGATTGGCTGCTCACCTCCTCCTTTACAGTGGCCACCTCCTTTCTCTCCCCGGAGACGCGTCTCCTCTCCTCCTCCTCCTGCTGCTCTCCTTCCACTGCGGTTGGTGGATTGGTACGGCACATATCCCTCCTCTCGTCCCTCACTCCTCCAACCCCCTCCTCCCACGCGCCACCGCTCCAGTCCTTGGCCTGCTTGCCTCCTGAAAGGGAGGGAGGGAGAGGAGATCAGGAAGGGGGGAGGGAGTGAGACAGGCGGATAGAGGAAAGGAGAGAGGGAGAGGGAGGAGATAGAAAGGAAAGAAGAAAAAAATAAGAGAAGTGAGAACTGAGGAGAAGGTCGCCATTACACTGACTTTCTCTCTCAGTGCATTTTGGTTGCAAAAAAGAGCCAAAGTTCGACGTACCCCATACGCATTAGTAGTAATGAACTTGTGCGTGTGCTTACTCTGTTCCAGTTTGCGCTTTTTTGCAGAGTCGGTCTCCTGAGACCCGAGCAGGCCGGCTGCGCGCCGACTGGCCGCCCAGGCGAGCCCGTATTTCCGCTCGTTCTTCAGTTTGTTCTCGGTGAGCCTCAAGCGCAATTTCAACGCCTCGTTCTCCTTCCGGTTGAGCGAGATCTCCACCAGGTAGTCGTTCACCGTGTCCTCGAACAGCTTGGTGATCTCGCACACGGACGCGCGCACCAGGCTGTCCATCACGGCGGTGAGGTGCGCCTGGAACGTCTTCACCGAGTCCGCCATGGCGCTTTACGCACGCACGAGCGCTGCTATAAATAAATACATACACACACACTATACTCACTCTACTGCATTAGTTCCTCTATAAACACCATCATGACATTATTTAACACTAGGCACGTTCCACGCGTCTTAGACAAACCCAGGTTGAAAAGTTTACACTAAAAACACCCTTTTAATGCAGACTTACATAATGATTTACGAACCTGCCAATCAAACGTTCTTTATTTACACTACAACTAAAGCAGCATTAATGCGCAGTTACCTTCCAATGTGCACATAAACCCTATCACTGTCAAAAATTTCTCAAATTTAATTCTCTCACACACACACACACACGCGCGCGCGCGCACACACACACACACACACACACACACACACACACACACACACAGTTTTTAAGACAAACACAACCCCACATCTTATCGGCTCTCTACTCGCAGCCTAGCCAGCCACGAACACAACACTCAATAACTCTTCACAACAACAACAACAAACAAAAAAAGCAGTTTAAACCCATTAACCTGTTTACGCAAATATAACGTTACACCAAAAAGAAACCTGGCGTTATGTTCCCCTTCTGAACTCGAACGCTTTTAATTCTCGCCTACGATACCGGCGGTATACTAATAAAAACTCCTGCTTTCTATAAAAGTGCCCTAAGTAACGTATTACATAATGTCTATCACGCGCTACGCAATGCACACTACCTTCCAAAAAAGAGCAGTTTGAAATAAGACCATTCCACCCAGACGAAGATGTGCGCATGCGCAAAACTTATACCGTAAATGCCAAACTAGGTCGCACAAGTTTTTCGTAATAATTCATTTAATTTTGCTTTTAAACATGTTTAAATATAAGAAATAATCACAAATAATAACAATCATAATATCTGTAAATACATGATATCCAAAAAATCACCAAATGTGTTTTTTTTCGAACGCTAATATTTGTTGTACGTAGCCATTTCAAGGCGAAGGCATTTTTTCCATGTATGTTAATACAAACATTTATGTATGTTAATGACTTTTATAGCAAAATATAATTCTACTAAATTAAAATCCAAGACTAAAGCTAGATATACTTTATTTCTACAAAATGAAATATTAACTTGAACTTGAATAATATTTTAGTCCTTTTCTGTAGATTACGGTATTTGACGGATATTTTCGTTGTCAAATCGGTGGACGACAAAATTCAGGGGGCGGGCTAAGACCTTAACTAAACACAAGAGATGGGAAGTCTGACTCTTTCCAAAGATTCGGCTCTTTTGGCTCGGCTCCCTTAGAAGAGCCGGCTCTTAAAGGATCGTAATAAAGTCCCGCCCCTGCTGAGTAGGAGCGTTTGAAAATTCGGCGCTCCCTGTTGGAAGTCGGCTCTTTTCTCACTCTACAAAGAATCGGCTCTTAGAGCCGGCTCGTTCGAGAACGACACATCACTAAAATAAGCCGTCAAGAGTAGACAATAAGTAGCGCATCGGTTTTCTTTCTTTCTTGGTTGTACGGAACTTGAAGGAAGCCTGTCGCTATGCCGATGTTCGTAGTCAATACAAATGTTTCAAAAGATTCAGTTCCTGCAGGATTGTTGTCTGAATTTACGCAGGAACTTGCTAAAGCTATGGGAAAACCAGCTAATGTGAGTTGGAGCTCGTGCTCAGGTTTATAGGCCTGAATGTGCGCGTGTGCTGAAATTCCTAGACTTAACTTTACTACTGGTTTTCCTTCTCAGTTATGTTTCACATGTCATTTTTTTACGCTAATCAGCTGTATTACCATGCGGCGTGTTTGTATATATAACTCTAGATGTTACTGAGAAATATGACGTCGGTATGACGTTTTTGTTTCTCCCAGTACATCGCTGTGCACATCATCCCGGATCAGATGATGATGTTCGGGGGCACAGCAGACCCTTGTGCCCTCTGCTCCCTCCACAGCATCGGGAAGATCGGAGGCTCGCAGAATAAACAGTATTCCAAACTCCTCATGGGTTTGCTAAATAAACACCTGGGCGTCTCACCTGACAGGTGCGCGCGCACACACTCACACGTGCACATCAACTACACGGTTTACCACAGAGTTTGATTAGGTTATCAATAGTATATAAAGAAAAAAAGGAATAAAACGCAATTAGTGCTGGTATGATCAGCATAAAGAACATAAAAAACTTTATTAAGAAGAAATACAGAAAGTGTGATCTATTGTAGTGGAAAACTGTGCTGGAGACTGGTACAGGACAGATGCTGGAGACTCCTTACATAAGCGTTAAATAAACATCCTCATACATTCATTTTCATCATAGTAATAGTAATTTGGTTTACTTTTAACCCAACACCACACACCTATCCCAGGAATCGGACTGCTGCTGTAGAAATGATAACATATTGCAACAAGCACATTAAAATGAACCTGCTGCTGTTATCATTCATCATCACTTTCTGACCAATGTGATGTAAGAATTCAACAACACTGTGGCCCTTTTTGTTTTTTCTTTCAGGATCTATATTAACTTTACTGACATGGATGCAGTGAATGTTGCCTGGAACAACTCCACTTTCGGTTAAAGGAGCTGGATTGTCCCATTTATCCATTTATTTGTCCCATTCCATCAGTAGAATAACATTAGAGCTCTAGCTATAGGATCAATTTTGCCCTATAAAGCACTTAACATTAATTTGCTTTATTTGAATAGTAGTTTATAGCGGTTACATGAAAATGTACTGTTTGTTCCTGTGATTACTGTCACTTTCCAAGACTTTCAGGAATACATAATAATACAAGAGTATAAATATAAAAATACATTTCTATACTGCTGTCAAACATTTGGTTGTGTCTCTAACATTTTGCTAGATATTATGTTAAAGGCTTGAGTAACGACATAAACGTGATCATTGTGAATAAAGGATTTATGATTGAATTTATTGCTTGTGGAAGTTTACATGTTCGCATTGTGGGTTTTGCTTTACTCAGGGTAGTAAACACATCACGATATATATAAATTTGAGGTTTTTATGATGAAGTAATTATGTGTATGATTGACGGGTATTAGTCTCGTGTGTTCCTAATAAAGTGGACGTTGAGTATGAATCATCCTATACAGGATTTTGCGCTGCAATAAATGTAAACAAAGGGCCTGATATTCGCAGATTTTAAATTTTTTAGTAAAAGCAGACTGCAGAATGGCGTCTGGCGTGTGACGTCATCACCACGCGCCTTGAGTCACGTGGGTCAGGCATGAGTACGGCGATCATGGAAATGAATTGCATGTGTGTCGTTACTGCACTTTTGTCAATTAAATCCGGAGCACAAAAACTTTTAGTAAGATTGTTTGTTGGCATCCATCACAGAAACACCACAGAGTTGTCATCGTGTCTTTATCCACCGCTAGCTGGCGCGCTTCAGCTCTTCCGGTGATTTTCCCTCGCGCCAAACTCCTCAGTTGTGCACGAGAATGGCGTCGCGTGCTAAAGCAGGTATAACAAAGCTCTTAAATACGTGATTAAAAACGGCGTAGAAGGCATGCATCTTATACAATATATATAATCATTTAGAAATTGCATTGGATGAAAGTCAGGAGTTAGTTATAAACACTTTAAACTTCGTTTAAAGATGACAGGTTTGCACCTGGGCTTGATTGTTGGGCGCGTGCTTGTTTGTACCATTTAATTCCGTAGCATTACGTTGTATGAAGTATTTTTAGTGCAAAGAAACTAGTCACCTAGTCGCTTTAAAATTAGTACTATTTGGTCGAAGATTGAAAAAGAATCCAAAATGCATTCAATAACATTACATTTAAAATACAGTTTCGACTTAAAACAACAAAAAAGAAAAACTGATTCAGTCACGTTGCATGCCTTGCAGAAGAGTAACAGGCCAGAGTGTCAGGATAGATATAAACGATAAGTCCACCATAAAACACAAGAGGTCATTAGTTTGAAGTAGCTGTGCCTTGATTAGTGATTTTTGTGTTTGTAGGTTGGTGTAATATTAATTGTTATTCCTCTTTAGTGCTTGTCCAAGTACTTACTTAACTTCTACCTCATGAAGAGACTGTTTTCAGACACAATGAAGTGTGCAAGTGTAAATCGTACCAGGAATAACAGAGTCTTTAATGTTGCGTCCGAAAAAAAACAAAAGATTAACATTTTCGTTTATATGGCTTAATGACAAGTCTTATAAACACCTTATGCATAATTCAGACTGCAGAAGCCGTTGTTCCCTTCTCAAGGTAGTGCAGAAGGCTATCTAGGATTTTACTGTTGGGGGATGCATCGAAATCCATCTCTCATATGTCAATAAAGGTATTTGTATATTTTGTGTAAAGGTCGTGTGTCGAAGCGCAAGGCCGACGTGATCGCAGAAGCAGAGCCTGTGGCAAAGCAGGATAAAAGAAACCAAGATGAACAGGAGGAGGATGGCCAGAGAATCATTGTCGAACACTGGTCCGTATGCAACATGGAGAGAAAAGGATTGTAGATTGGATGCAGATGGACTTTTTCAGTTTAAAACAGTTTACAAGTGATTGAGTTGGGCGAAATGGATATTATACAGTTTAGTACTTATAAATGTTACTTTATGATGTAATAAAGAAAAATAGAAGATCATATTTCAGTGTGTACAAGCTGTAATTTACTTTTCTCTCTGTCGCAGTAAAAGCTGACGCGTGTACGGGCGCAATGCCGAGGCGGTGCGCGAGGCTCTCCTCGCTGCACGTCCTGATCTGCGTGTGCTACTCAACCCCCAGAAGCCTCGACGGAACAGCTTTGAGATCACGCTGATTGAGGGGAGCAAAGGTAGATGTATAGCTGAGCATGCGTATCAAACTGTTGTTATGCGCAATAAAAAAAAAGGAAGAAACAAGAAAGCGTCTAATAATGGATAATTCAGTTAATATACAAGACTGGTGCAAGTCTTTTTTTATCGTCATGCATTTTATCCTTGATTTATGTAAGTTCATTTAACTACTTGGTATGAGTATGGGAGGATGTGGTGGCTCAATGGTATAAGGCTCTGGGTCAGTGATCAGAGGGTCGGGTTCAAGCCTCGCATCAGGCAAGCTACCATCATTGGGTCCTTGAGCAAGGCCCGTAACCTCAGTTACTCCAGGGGCGCCGTTCGTTCTGGCTGACCCTGCGCTCTGACCCCAGCTTTCAAATTCGTATGCTGGGATATGCGGAATAAAAACATTTCACTACGTGTATGTGTATGTGATAAATACGATTTGAATTTGAGTATAGCTTTACGGTAAATTTAAAAGGCTCACTTTGTTTAGCATTTGTCCATATGTCTTGTCGCAGGGGTGGTGTTGTGGACGGGTATTAAAAAAGGTCCTCCCCGTAAACTAAAGTTTCCTGAGACGGCTGAAGTTGTAACTGCCCTGGACAATGCCCTGACGAGCAAGTAGAAATTATGAGGAAGGTGTGTAAGGAACTTTCTTGGATTCCACCATATGGCGAAGGAATTTGACAATTAAATCGAATGGAAAATCTGTTCAGTGTCTCTCTACCTTAATTCTTTTTATTTTAGTTATTGATCTGCGGTTCCATGGACGCATAATGATGAGTATGGACAAAACGGTTCAGTTCCGGTCTATTCTCTGATGACGTGTTTGGCATCCTGACCTGGACCATTGCTGCCTCCTTCTGCATGATCTTCTGATTTATTCCTTTTAAGTTCGCAAAATGACGTTTTTGGGTTGGGGGGCTGTTATGCCATGGGAATTTAGTTGACTGGCCACAAGTATTTGGACACCATTCGGATAGCGATCATCACACCCTTACAATATGTGCTTTGTTGAACGTTCAGTTTCAGATTTATTTCCTATTTTGCTGTTCCTTTCATCTGGAAAATATAATCTTTATTAGATTTGCACGTTTGGTTTGGGGATTTGCCTCTTAATAATGGAGAGCCGTGTTTTTTTTTTTGTCCAATGTGCAAAGCAGGATTAAGATTGCCTCCTTGCTTAAAGTGAAGGGAACTTGTAATTATACAGCATATTAAGATGTTCCAGACTATTGGGCACTTTTAATTTAGTGCCATTATTTTGAGGCAGACCCACATAAGTGTTATCAGGTATCCACATGCTTTTGGCACGTTATGTTGGACTATTACTAACATGTCTTGGAATTCTTAAACGTCTACTGCCTTTTGTGTTTAAAATAAAGTGTATCTGTTTTGTACCGTTGCGCCTTTATTTTTCATTATTATTAATATTGTGAAACTTGATGCATGAGCCGAAACTTGCGTTTTATCGCGTGGGTAGAGATACAGTATACCAGTTCAGCGCTTTCGTGTGACGTCATCATCATGCGACCGAGTTACCCTAACGCTGGTGATTTGAAAATACGGGGTATACTTTTGGAGTTTCCTTTCTCTTTAAAAGTAAGGTTTGCTTTCCTTAATTACATGCTTGTTTGATGGCACTTGCAGAGTTTAAACGACTTATTCAAATCAAAGAACGATAAAACTTAGCTTGTGACACCTCATTGCTAACACGCACTAGCATTGTTTTTGTTTAGTAAAACGTGGCCAGCAATCATTTAGAATTTTTTTTAGCGAGTTTAAATACACACGGTGTAAAGTTTGTGTTTGTGCTATGAATGTAAACATGTATGGTAAGTGTGTATAACATGACTGGTACGAAGAAGGTTCACTTTGTTCAAGTGTGAAGTTTAGAGAGAAATTGTGTGTTCATTGTCGCTGTTTCCTCTGTCAGGTATGAGCACTGAGGTGCCCGAGAAACCGGGTGATGAAGGCTCGAGCTCCGGGGGCGCTGCGGGGAGCGCTGGAGGCTCGCGCTTTGACCTGGAGAAGGAGACAGAGCTGCGGTTTGAGGTCGAGGCCGGAGAGCGAGTACAGCTCGAGCTGCTATCCGGTTTGGGCGAAGTGTTCGGCTCCGAACTGAACCGGAACAAAAAATACACATTCGGGCCCGGTTCGAAGATCGCCGTGTTCACGTGGCAGGGATGCAGCCTGTCTCTCAGCGGCAAGACCGAGGTGTGCTCACGTGGTGGCACCTGTTCTGTAGTCACCAGTCATTTATTAATTTACCTTTTCATAACGTTGACTTAAATCAGTTGCATATCAAAACGTGGCAATTCCAGTACAAATGTAATGCATTTCGCATTAGAAAAGAAAATAGTCCATGCTGTGATGGTGAAGTGCCATTACTTCTCCCAATATATATATGTATATATATGCATATTTTTTCATTTTATAAATGCACAGTGTGTTGTGTTATTACACATTTACCAGAGCAGTTTGCCAACAATTACCAAGTTTAAATAATGACTCATGACGCGTTATAATTATCTTTCATCACTTAGCATCATTGTGTTTACAAAGCTACAGAATGAGAAGCCGTTCCAAAGTATCAATTTCATGCCTCTTATCAATGTCCCCATGTAATTGGAAACTTTTTATGTCAACGTCTCAATGTATGCAGGTGGCTTACATCTCCAAAGACACCCCGATGTTGTTATATCTGAACACGCACGCTGCGTTGGAGCAAATGAGACGGCAGGCTGAAAAAGAGAACGAGAGAGGCCCGAGGGTAGGTTACTAATCACGGCAAATCTTTTTGCATTTTAGTTACTGACCCGTAGTGATGGTAAATATTTGAATAGACACCCTGCGTATTTGTTTAGGTTATGGTGGTGGGCCCAACCGACGTGGGGAAAACCACACTATGTCGTCTGCTGCTGAACTATGCAGTGAGGCTGGGCAGGAGGCCCACGCTTGTGGAGCTGGATGTTGGCCAAAGTAGTGTAAGAGAATATTACCTAGAATGTTTATAGTCTATTATCAGAGTTTATTGAGACAACCACTCGAAGCATTAGTGGCAGCCATTTCTTTTTTTACAAAAGGAAAAATGTGTGTGGTTATTTTCAGGTGTCTGTTCCAGGGACGATGTCAGCGCTGTATATTGAGCGTCCAGCAGACGTCGAGGAAGGTTTCTCTGTCCAGGCTCCTCTAGTCTTTCACTTTGGTTCTACAACACCAGGAACCAATATCAAACTCTATAACAAGGTGCACTGCATTATCTGTTATCAACATGTTGGGATTTTTAACCTTTTGATTTAATAGTTCATTACACACATTCTTTCATTCATTTATACTCTAGCGTTTATCCTGTTCAGGGTCGTGGGGGCGCTGGAGTCTATCCCAGATAACTTAGTGTGTGAGTTAGGGCAGGGTACATCCTGTACAATCAGAAGTTAATCACAGAGCTAACACTTAGAGACAGACAACCATTCACTCCTATGTACAACTTAGAGTAACACATTCACCTATGTACAATCACATGTGTTTGGAGACGGGATGAAACCGGAGTACCCTAGAAAAACCCACGCGAGCACTTTGAGAGCACGCTAACTCCACACAAAGATCCTGGGCAGGGATTCTAACCTTTGACCTTCTTTCTGTGAGGCAGGAGCGCTAACCACTCTGCCATTTTTCCTATAAAATAACAAGATAAACCGAATGACTCGTAATTTGCAGAGGTCACTGTACTTATCTATACATACTTGGAATATACAGTTACCGGTACGTTTATATTTCTTTTTATCTGTATACAACGTTTAACAGACCCCAGTATCCAGAGAAACATCTGTATCAAAATCACATCCTAATGCTAAAAAAAAAAAAAGCTCATTCTTAACAAAGGAATCCGTGTCGTGTAAAACGGAGAACAGGCAAAGAGTCATAAGCCAAAAGCAAATTTGTACACTTTATATATACCGTTCAAATAGCTATGAATTGAGAAATCAACTATTACGTGAACGTTTGATGTATGAGGTCGTCATACTGAAAGAATTGCCTGTAAGTTTCAGAACTGAAAACGTCCTTGTTACTGAAATAAAAGCTTTCGTTGACTCCAGGCCCAGCGAACACCGGATACTAGAACGTGCCTATCTAGATAGGTTAAACACCGCCTACACAGATGAATATCAATACCTAATATTAATTCAGTGGGATTTTGCCCTTGATCTGTAACTGAGGAGAATTATGTAACGGCGCTTTAGTTAGAAATTGTAAAAATATACTATGTTGTCTTTGTTTTTTTCTTAAATATTTTGTGTGCATGTAGCTGACATCCTGTCTGGCGGAGGTGTTCTCACAGCGCTGCGAGGTGAACCGAAAGGCCAGCGTTGGAGGTTGCATTATCAATACGTGCGGTTGGGTTAAAGGATCAGGATACCAAGCGTTGGTCCACTGCGCCTCAGCATTCCAGGTGGATGTGGTGCTGGTCCTCGATCAGGAACGCCTCTACAACGAGCTCAAACGAGATCTGCCGCACTTCGTCCGCGTAGTGCTGCTACCCAAGTCTGGAGGTGTTGTAGAGCGCTCCAAGGACTGCAGACGGGAGACGCGTGACGACAAGATCCGCGAGTATTTCTACGGCTTTCGAGGCTCCTCTTTCTACCCACACGCTTTCGACGTGCGCTTCTCAGATGTGCGCATATACAAGATCGGAGCACCTTCCATTCCGGACTCTTGTCTGCCGCTGGGCATGTCGCAGGACGACACTCAGCTGAAGCTGGTTCCTGTGAGCCCAGGGCGTGACCTGACCCACCACGTGCTAAGTGTTAGCTGCGTGGAGGATGACCTTGAGGGAGGAGAGACCCGCAGCAGGGGGATTTTAGAGAGTCCAGTTTGTGGCTTTATTGTTGTTACGGCTGTGGACACTCAGGCTCAGGTGATGACTGTACTCGCTCCAGCACCCAGACCGCTGCCTCGACACACACTCCTCATCATGGACATTCGCTTCATTGATCTCAAATGAACAAGTGGCGCAAAGGGTAGGGCCTAGTGTGAGGGCCGATGTGCTGGGGAAAAACGGGAATTTGGAAATGGAGCGTGTTCATATCTGTGTAGGAACTGATGTGGGATCAGCAGATGGAGAGATCACATTGCCCAAGTGAGTTGATGTACTTTGAGTCACAGTGCTTGCTCTTTTAATGTTTTCATTTTATTGGTCTTGTTCTTTTTTCGCACATCCCCGTTCTGCTTTTGCCCTTTCTCTCCAGCTCTGTCTCTCATTCGGTTTCTCCCAATTTTTCCTTCTATATCTTCCATCCTTTCTTTCTGCTTATTTCTTTACTAATTTCTGTCATATGCAATTTTTGTATTTTGTTTGCTTACTTTCTTGTCTTTCATAGTTTTCCTTTTACTACTTTTCCACCACTTGAAATATTTTGGACTGATGTTCGTAATAAAGGTGTTGCTGTGTTCCTATTTTTAAAATAAATTACTTCATAAACTCCTGGTGTTTGATTACTTTAACTCAAAGTGGTGTTTAACTGTAAAAGTTTGATTTAATTGTTATTAAACATGCAAGTGTTCGCTGTTCCTGATGATCAGTGTGTGTGGAAGGTGTGAGTGTGTTGTGAATGTAAACTCGCTGCAGTTTGAAGGTGATGTTATTTTACACCTGACCCGATGAGAAGTTGTGGAGTTGACACACGGCAGAACATCGGAGACATCTTATTTTTTATTTTTTTTACTTTGTTCCCCTCTCACAGAGCACCCAGGTACGGTAATAAACACCTTATAATGATTTACTGGATGTAGACATTTTTTTTCTCTCAACTCTGCTCGCTGCCGTGACGTTCCGGTATGAAGTCTACGACTGCGGCTAGTTTATTAGCTAGCTAATTCTCTCGGTTGGTATTGTAAGTGTTATATTTGGACATGACGTGTAGAAAACACGTCGGATACCTTCTCAAGGCTAAGCTACTTTACTACCTGGGTGAGAACATAAAGCGGACTTAAATGTCCATCTGTCAGTCGCTAAACTAGCCGGCTAAATCCAGCTAGCTAAGACCCATTAACATTGGCCTATCTTGAAAAACCTCACGAGCGTACGTAGCTCTGAATAAAAAAAACTGCTGAGTAGACTGAGACCGTAAGCTAATTTTTTTTGTCGTTATTGTTTTTAGCAATATAAAAAATGTAATTGTAGTGTTTTTGTTATTCGTGGGCACTTTATAGCTTCTCAACTGTTCCAGCTAACGCTATCTAGTTAGCTGGTTAGGACCACGGGCCGTTTCTTTCCGTTGTGAGCCGACAAACTTTTTCCTATCTTTTTTTTTTCCTTTTTATATAATGTTTTCGCATTTGCTACAGCTGTATTTTCACTTAAAACTTAATAGGGCTTTGTTTTCAGTTTGTTAGAGTTTAGTTTTTAGTAGATTAGCCTGATACAGCTTCACTTTAGCTTCAATTCAGTCCATAAACAAATCCACCTGGAACCTAATTATTATGACTTAACTCTATAACTTTTATATTTCTGTTCGTACTTATGGTGAATAATTTTTTCGATACACATCAGTGTTGTTTCATTTGAGACGTTACTGTTTACACTAGTGCACTTTTGTGAACACCAGTTTAGGTTTAAATGTCCATTACATTCTCAGTGTTAAGACACTTAGCCTATAGTTAGCCTATAGAGCACCCTATTGATCAGTAAAAACACCCTAATAAGTTTTATTGTCCAATGTATTGTGCACTGGTACAGCAGGTTGGTAAACAAGTCTCTATAAACCACTTGAGTTGAAATTATGGTGCCTAAGCCAAAGACATACCAACCACCCGGTCCTGATTAATTGATTAGAAATATCTTACACCCTAACCCTAACCCTATACACTGAGTAAAGATACATCTTTACACTACATATAACGTAAATATCTTTACACTTTACCCCTAAAAACACCTTTACGGGTGGTGGCTCAATAATAAGGCTCTGAGTCCGTGATCATGAGACTCGCACCAGGCAAGTTACCATCATTGGGTCCTTGAGCAAGGCCCTTAACCTTAGTTGCTCTAGCAGAGCCACACGTTCTGGCTGACCCTGCGCTCTGACCCCAACCTTCAAATTCATAAGCTGGGATATGCGGAATAATATAATTTCACCTCATCTCTGTGTCTATGATAAATAAGATCTAAATTTGAACTCTATGATTTTCAGCTTGTGTTTTGTCGCCGTACCAAGCACAATTTTCAGAGCGCTAAAAATGATGCGTAGGATGTGACCTGAGAATAATTAAGTGTTTATTTAATACCATCGGTATCCTTTTATGAACATAATATTGTGATTTCAAGTCCATCTCTATTTGTGCTGCGGGATTATAGCATACGGTTCTCTGATTTCCATCACAACACCTCCAGCCAATCAGGTGGATCTGTAAGTGGATGTATGCTGAAGAGGGTCGACAGCTACGTTTGTTCAATAACTAAACAAAACTAAATAACCCTCATTTGCTGTGTTGCTCTAAATTGCTATGTTTGTGAATGGCACCTTAGATAGAGGCTGGGATGTCTGAGATTCAGGAACGGCTGAATTAGTTGAGAACGGTACATACTGTAAGAATATAGTACTGTGTTTTTTGTTATTTCCTTAAACAACATGTCCGATTTCAGTTATGGCGCTCTATAACGCATCTAGACGAATGGACTAAAATAGACAGGATCATGTGGTTACGCCTTTTCTCCGGTGAGTCAGATGCGAGAGTAGGAAGAAGGTCGAATGATCAGGTTTCGACATGTTGCGTTCACACACGGATGCCAGGGTTGTTCCTTTCTCACGCTTGTTGCAAAATGTTTGTGGTTAAGTCCAAACACGAAATGAACGGTTATTATTTCGCACTCAGCTGTGTTTAATTGAGAAGCTGTCGCTTATAAACATTGTTATATAACCGGAGCACCGTAATACACGTAAAAGTTTTATGTACTTCATTATCGTTGATATGATGACGTTTAATGTAAGGAGTTGTTTAATTTATATTTAGGTCAACAGTTTGTAAGTTTGTTGGTTTTTCGATATGAGTTCGTTTGTTTGTTTGGTTCTTTAGTAACATGATGGCTGGGTTTGTCCTGAGACAGAAGGAAAGAAAGAAGGGATGGAAAGTTTGTCTGCTGTAATTGCAGATTTATTATGTAAGAGGAATAAGACCCATCAGGACGTGCGATCTGTGCACAGCGTTATCCAAAGCAACTTACATTTATCCAACTGAGCAGTTCAGGGTTAAGGGCCTTGTTCAGGGGCCCAGCAGTTGCAGGTTGGTTGTGCTGGCAATCGAACCCATAATTTGTTAAAGGTTTTCATAAGAATGTCGTTGTATGGTGCAACAGAGCGTTTCATGTGCATGTGATCATAAACGCTAACATTTTTTTCATGCTAAAAGTTCACAAGAACAAATCGTGGACTAGTTTTTCTGAAACAGCACAATAATACATTTTTATTTTATTCATTTTTGTGTATCTACGATCGTTTAATTAATGCCTGATTGTGTTTTGTTCTCCCAGATTAAACCCGCCAGCTACATGTAGGACAAGCATGGAGGAAAAGAAGCCATTCCGGAAATGCTGATAAACTCCATTCATTTTTGTTTCCTGTAAAACATAAAGGGGCCTTATGTGTTGCAAAACAGAGCTAAAATGCTTTTGGACTCACATGGGCAACGCGACATACGTACTCGCCCTGGTCGAAACAAGCACAATCAAGTGTGTGCATCCAGCTCTCTGAAAGACTCTGGATCGTTCCGTCTTCATATGGATAATGAAATGATCAAGCGTTCACAATATTTCTACAGAAAAGACCAGCTTCTTCCTCCTGGCACAAGTTAAGTTCATAAATATGATTTGTCATTTAGGCCAGAAGACCACAAGAGCGCCGTTTTTGTTCTCCATCTTCATAATTGCAGTCTTTTATTAGACGGATCTTCCCAGCGGGCACCGGGGCTCCTGCAGAGCCTGGCATATATATATTTTTTTCATTCCATTGTTTAATTTTCAGTTTGACACGGTGTTTCTACGTACCTCTTCATTGTTCCATTTTTTTTGGGGGGGGGGGGTTTCTTTTGGGCTGCCTCATGTTTGACTCATGCGCTCGCAGCCACTTTTCACTTGTGTACTTTGAGGCGTTCGGCTTGTTTTTGAGAAAGAGTTCGGCTTGTTTCTGTTCGTCGTTTCACTGGGCTTCCTACATCAGCGACTGCTTCTGCTGTTTCTACTATCGCCGAAACACAGGGATTAGAAGCGATTTGCACTAAAAGAGCTTTCACTTCAGTTTGATTCTCTCTCACTCGCTGCCAAATCCTGTCACATTCAAAGCCATACAAATGTATATTTTTTGGTGAAACTATGTCTATTTTATCACAGTTTAGTTAGATCATAAATCGTATATATGTATTTTTATGTATAAGCACACGTAAACACGTGCACTGTGTACATCAGCTTGTTCATGAGATATGTGCACCTTGTTGTTGTTTTTTAAGGCTATTTTTACATTTTAATGTATAATTTATAATGCGTCTGAACTAAATATTATTATAGATTTTCCTTCATCTAAATTTATTATAAAAGTAACTTTTACGATGACAGTACTTTCCTCCTGTAGCCTGACAAGCAGACATCGAATGCTTATTTTCTGACCCCTGCAATCCACGTTAAGTTTTGTGTTTTGCCCCAATGCCTGTGGGTCTCAGTGTGGGTGGGGATCTCGGAGACCCCTCCCCTTCCCGGCGCTTTCGTCCCAGTCGCTATGTTCCCGTATCCGCGGCGACAGCCTTCCTTGTTGGGGCTACAACGCTTTTTCTCTGCTTCACGTAAGTTTTTAACTTTTAAATTTCATCTGACTTTAATCTGCAGTATAAGTGCGATTAAAACTCGCGTGTCTCTTACTCTTTTTATGATTTTAGTTGTCCTTGGCTGGCCGAGCGTTTCTCTTCATCGATTCCTGCCTACAACATCGTGGTCTTCCTCTTTACCCTGGCCAACTTTTATATGGCTACATTTATGGACCCAGGGATCTTCCCAAGAGGTAAAGAGGTACAAACTCATGTTGGTTTACTAAAGAGCAAGATACATCTACTAGGATGGCATAAAATTCTGGCATATCACACACGTTGTGTGGTAGAAATCAACACTTTGTGCTGATATAGAAAAATGATCAGCAAGATCGTGGCATCGGGCGAAGTGGTGAAACTGTTAGTGGGTGGGATATATTACTGTAAGTGGGTGGGATATATTACTGTTAGTGGGTGGGATATATTACTGTTAG
>JAOUQX010000001.1:15315400-15328620 GCA_028566295.1 Liobagrus marginatus
ATTAACATTACGGTAAAAACGCAAGTTAAAACTATAGTTACATTATATATATTAACATCATTACGGTAAAAATGCAAGTTGAAACAATAGTTACGTTATATATATTAACATCATTACGGTAAAAAATGCAAGTTAAAACAATAGTTACATTATATATATTAACATTACGGTAAAAACGCAAGTTAAAACTATAGTTACATTATATATATTAACATCATTACGGTAAAAATGCAACTAATAAATAAAAATATAACAAAGGCAACATGTATAGTATTAGTACAGTACATTAGATCAGTTATATAAAGCTGAAAGCATCGGGATTGGTACTCGGTATCGGCTGTAATAATCCTGATCGCAGCATCTCTAGTGTGTATGAATATTATTTATTTATTTATTTATTTATTTATTTTGCTGGACCAAATTGTAAGCATGATGTAGGAATCTGTACGGTCCCGGACACGGCATGTAACGTGTAGATGTCACAGCATTGCGCAAGACATTTGTTCTGTATTCTTACTCTGGGGAAATAACAGCAGCTGTTGATTGACAGCTTGCATAATTCCAGCAATGTAAAATCACACACGGTCGTAAAGAGGACTAGGATGACAAACGGGGAAATACATGCGCCCCTCTTTTTTTTTTTTTTTTTTTATGGTCCAGCGCTAATCCGGTGTGGTGTCCCGACCCGCTTTGTACGCGTATCATGTTCTTTTAATTTAGTGTCTTGGCCCGTAAACTAAGCCGCAGTTAGCGATTGTCTTGTAGCTTGTGTTTGGGTATGTGACGCAGCTAAAGCGTCTGTCGCTACGCTACTCGTCTGTGAGTCCTGATTCCAGGTTCTCACTCCGGCTATTTAGAAACAAATCCGAGCGCCCATGCTTTCGGTTCTCGTCCCGTCCGCGCTGCAGAACAGCTGCAACTGTTTATCACAGATATCTATCGTGGTACTTTTTTTTTTTTTTTGCTTGCTTTTCTAGTCTTGTCTTGTCTGATGTCAAATCTCTCCTTTAAATGACCTGCAATTCTGAAAAGACTCAAAGGTGATTGATTAGGACTGAAACAAAATGGCTGTCGTGCAATTGTCCAGGAACTGTCCCGTTCCTCAAATCCACACTAGGGACGTTCCGATCAGGATTTTTACAGCCGATACCGTGTCCCGATTTGTTGTCATGGTGATCGGGCCGATCCCGAAGCTTTATATAACTGATCTGTTGCTCTCTGATCAGTGTTAGCCTTCTTACAGATAAAGTAATATTACAGATGTTGCCTTCGTTATGTGTTTATGTATTTGTTCCGCTTTTACCGTAGTTATGTTAATATATGTAATGTAACTATAGTTTTAACACTGTTAAATAATCCTAAACATTTTAATATGCCTTTAAAGTGGGCTTTATGTATAACACTGTGTATATCAGGGTACTTAATATAAGACTAAAATAAATACAAAGATCGGCTCGTGAGATCGGCCGGCTAGTGAGTACTGATCGAATCATTAAAATTGTGGTTATTGACCGATAACGATGGACCGGAGCGTCCCGGGTAAAAACGATATGGCGTGAACGCAACATAAACGAACACTGGTCTGTGTAAGCTGGTCTTTGTTTGCAATTTCCTAAACAGTGGGAGTCGGAAACCCAAATCAGGCCAAGTTCAGGAAGTAATGAAGATGGTGCAAGTACTGTATAAGCAGATGAGGTGTGTGTGTTGGCTAATCCGCGTGATCGGTTCACACCCAGATGGAGTTTTAATAACATTGTGGTAAAATCGATTAGTGAAGAGAAAAGAATTGTCCGTAACGAATTTAAAAGTATCGACTGTTCGAGTTCCGCTGGGTTAAAAACAAAGAAAACAGCTCTTCGTGTTAAAACCCACATTTATCAGTCGGCGCTGATTCCTAACACTCGTCTCAGGTTGGTGTGTCGAGTGTAGACTTGCAGCGTTATTGCAGGTCTACCCCAGAAACCCGCTGCTGTCTCTTTAAAAAAGCAGAACAATAACTGTCCCGACTGCCCCTGAAGCGTCTCGCCTATGCTAACGAGATTAGCGCTGGTTGGTTGGCGCTCAATACCTGCCCCCGATGATTGGCTGGTGTCTGTGGGGGAGGAGCTGGGTGTGGATGACAGCTGGGTGCCTGCCAGGCAAAAACAGCCTGACACTGATTGTGAAGGGTGGAGAGAGAGAGAGAGAGAGAGAGAGAGAGAGAGAGCGAGCGTGTGATAGAGCGGGAGGGAGAGAGGGAGAAGACAGGCGTGCTTACTTCATGATGCAAGGTTAGGATGTGTTGTGTATGTGTGTATTGTGTGGGATGTGAAGTAAAGGCCCGAGGGGTTGGGTGCGGCGTCTCCGGCGGTAATTTTCCTTTTTTTGTGACGGTATGAATAAATGTGTTCGTGCGGTCGAGCGAGCGTATGCGTATCTGTGTCTGGCAGGCAGGAGCTTGGGTGTGGTGCTAATGTATTATCATTCCACCCCACCCCCCTCTTTATGCGCGTGCGTTTGCGCGCCGAGGCAACGACGGAAGGGAGCGAGGTGGAGGGGTGAGAAACAACGAGGTTTTGGATCGGGGGGGGGGGGAGGTGTTGTAGGACCAGGCTGTGAATGAATGGCATTGTTTGCTTGGCCATACCTCCTCTGTAGCGCGCTCTTGTTCGTAGCCGCTAACTCAACCTCAACACGCAGCATCGGCGCTCGGCACCGCGCGACGCTCTCGCCATGACCTCGGCCAAACAAACAAGCGAGCGCATTGTTTAAACGCGCGGACGCTTTAAGATTAGCATTTTCGGTTTTGTGACTCGGCATATTTTTTTTCCCTGCTCCAGTTTGTTTAAACTCGGCTTCGGTTGTTTTTGCCATATCTTGGCAGCCATGTTTGATCGTCTTCTTGCGTGTGTGTGTGTGAAATGAATGGAAAAGAATGACGGAATAGTAATGTATCGTAAGCCTCTAGTGTTACACGCGTCAGTAAGCCGCTCGGGTTTTAGCGAGAGTGTAATGGAGACGAGTGTTCTTGGGTTCTGCTCTGCAGACGTCTCCGGCATGCAGCCGAGTCGAGCCGAGCGGAGCGGACACCTGTCAGTGGGGCAAAAGGGCATCGTTGTTCAGTTTCACTGCTGTGTACGAGCTTAATTGTGACGTGTAAAAATAACCGTGGATGCTGTATTTAACGGGTGTTAATTGCGTTATATATATTTGCGTCGTTGCAGTGTAAACGGTGCCTTGGGTTTATAGCTGCGATCACACTGTCGGCTGATTACTGTCCTTAGTACTAGAGGATTAAGTGTGTTCAGTCGTTTGTGAGGCCAGAGATCACAGAGCGATATGATCTGAAGGTTATTATTTCAGATGTCACCCAGTATACAGATACTATATATATATATACATACACACACACACACGTGTGGGACTGTTTAGAATTATCCAAGAGCAAATCTAGAATCGGCTTTCTCTTTGCAGGTGTGTGTTCTCCCCTCATATTGTTGTGAATAGCGGATGAAAGTGAACGGAGCGGTGTGTGTGTGTGTGTCATAGTTAGTACCCCGCAAGATTTAGGTCGACATGAGTCATATCAAGGTTCCCCCTGCCCCCACTCTCAACCCAGATACAACCCCCCAACATCCCCCGATTGCCTCCGGCTTCTTCCGAACACTTCAGACCCCTTCATCTGTTCCTTTTGCTGTGGGGGTCTGGAAATGGACAGAGGCCAGCGATGATGTGATTCTCGTTACGCCCGCGTGCGGGCTGAAATAGGATATGCCTTTGTGTCCGTCTACACGCAGCTGCGCTACTTCCATGCCCTCTGTGTGCGTTGCGCGAGCTCGACAGCGCGGCCGGCGTAGGCGTAATATTCAGCATAAATTCCGCTGAAATTGGAGGAAACGCGAGCCGCCTGAAAGCCCGGGTTACCGTCCGTGTTAGCGTGTGGGAAGCGAAGAGGTCGAGAATGCTAGTTCAAGCGGCCGTGTTTTACGTTGCGAGGTTTAACGGAAAGCTTTTTAAACGCGGATTCTGATCGGATCAGTTCCATAGGATTCTCAGACGCTTAACTGCATTTTTGGTTTAAATGAGGACGTAATGAAACGATTGATTTGAAAGACAGCAACAATTGTGTGTGTGTGTTGGTCGTCTGACAGTCCCACAGGGAGGTTCCGGTATCTGATATGATCCCAGCACAATAATCCATGTCTGATGAATAAATCATGGGATCTGCATTCAATCCAATATAAATGTTCTTATTAAATCATGGTGATTGAACAAATGGTTTGGTTCACCCTTAAATGCTTTATATATTAGATGTATTCTATTATACACTATTAATTAGCATGACAGCGTTACAAACCCTACCAGATGGAATGCTAACGAATGCGGCGTCTGTCCTCCAGGCATTCGCCCACCCATCTTAAACGGGCCCATGCACCCCCGTCCTCTGGTAGCCCTCCTGGATGGCCGGGACTGCACGGTGGAGATGCCCATCCTGAAGGACGTGGCCACTGTGGCCTTCTGCGACGCTCAGTCCACCCAGGAGATCCACGAAAAGGTAGAATTCATATGCGTTAACTATGCGCTAGTTTGCGGCTTAGTTGCGCCTCGTTGAACTAATTGCGACAAAGTAGGTTTAATTTTTTTTTTATCATGTTCCAGGTTCTTAACGAGGCCGTAGCTGCTTTATTGTATCACACCATCTCACTGTCACGGGACGACCTGGATAAGTTCAAAGGGCTTCGGGTCATCGTGAGAATCGGCAGCGGGTTCGACAACGTGGACGTTAAAGCCGCAGCAGAGCTCGGTGAGTTTGTCACACTGCTGATCATCATTAGTGATGTTCGGACTGAATGATTAGCGTTGAATATAATAATTTCATGTAAATATAACTAATATAATGATTAGTCTTCGAGAAGTGCCCGTTAAAGTTGTTACGTCCACGTTCTGGTTACATTTGTGTTTCTGCCACACAGGTATCGCGGTGTGTAACGTGCCGGCGGCGTCTGTGGAGGAGACGGCAGACACTTCCATGTGCTTGATCTTGAACCTGTACCGCCGGGTCACCTGGATGCACCAGGCCCTGCGTGAGGGCACTAGAGCCTCCAGCGTCGAGCAAATCAGGGAGGTGGCCGGCGGAGCAGCTCGCATCCGAGGGGAGACGCTAGGAATCATTGGCCTCGGTAAGCCGTGGAATGAACAACCTCGTCCACGTGATTAGTAACATGTTTGGGTTTAAGTATTTTAGGCTCATCGTTGTCTTGCTTTTAAGATGCTTGGTTGCAGCGTCAGATCAGATTATAGCTCCTGGGATAACCATCAGTTAAGAATTGTCCTGGGAGAATAATAGATAGAGCTTTTACTCTGAATTTACTTTCAAAGCAATGTTTAATTTGATTAATTACATTTGTGTTCTCATGAATTGGCAAATCTTTACCCAAATTCAAAAGTAAAGAATTTAAATCTGGCAACCCAACACTCCTTCAACAATAGTAATTTGCCGGCATGTTTAAAAAAATGTTTTTTCTTTTTTTATTATTTATTATTATTTTTTATTTTTTTAGGACGTGTCGGCCAAGCAGTGGCATTGAGGGCAAAGACGTTTGGGTTCGGGGTCATTTTCTACGACCCATACCTACCCGAGGGTGTGGAAAAATCCCTGGGTCTGCAGCGCATGGCAACGCTGCAGGATCTGCTCATCCACTCAGACTGCGTATCTTTGCACTGCAGCCTGAACGAACACAACCACCACCTTATTAACGACTTCACTATCAAACAGGTAGCACACACACACACACGCGTGCGCGCGCGCACACCCTCGTGCACCATCAAGCTGTAACTCATGCACACACTTCGTTTTTACAGTCTAGCTTTCTAATAACTCTCGTGCTTTGCCGGCGTTGCAGGAAACGCGCAATCCGACGCGTTACCGTTCCGTCGATGTGTGATCGCATGTTGTAATCTGTGTGTTCAGATGCGTCAGGGTGCGTTCCTGGTGAACACTGCCCGAGGAGGTCTGGTGGATGAGAAAGCTCTGGCTCAGGCGCTGAAAGAGGGCAGAATACGCGGCGCCGCTCTCGACGTCCACGAGACGGAGCCCTTTAGGTCAGCCTGTAACTTTTAATATGCTGTATTATTAACGCACACTGTGCAAAGTTACTGCTGGTTAATCATTTTTTTAAACTTTTTTTTTGAATCCTTGCAATCACGTACAGTAATCCCTCGTTTATCGCGGTTAATGGGGACCGGGAAATCCCTGAGAAGATGAAAATCTGCGTTATTTATGTAAACAAGTATTTGTATGTTTGGCTAATGACATTTTTGAAGTAAGACGTACTGTTTAGTTTGTTGCTGTACGGTCAGTCGTGTTTGTTTATTTTATTTAACATCGTTTTAGGAAACGTGTGAGTGGGTATTCTGAGTGGACCGGGACAGCAGAGGTCAAACACATATCTTAGGGGACTTGAAACAACTGAAATGTTGCAGACGGATGATGTGTTAATGGCTTGTGATCATCATTCGAATCATTTTTGCCTTCTGCATGTTCTTCCCCAGCTTCTCACAGGGACCTCTAAAGGATGCCCCTAATCTGATCTGCACCCCCCACACATCCTGGTACAGCGAGCAAGCCTCGATCGAGGCGAGGGAGGAGGCAGCGCGGGAAGTACGCAGAGCCATCACAGGTTAGGAACGGTCTTGCGCCCGAACGTGATCCCGTGTGACGACCGTTCGATTGTCCGGCTAACGTTTTTTCCATCCCGTTGTCTTCGCAGGACGAATTCCTGACAGTCTGAAGAACTGTGTGAATAAGGAGTATCTGATGGCGGCTTCCCAGTGGCCCTCTATGGAGACCGCTTCTGTGCACTCTGAACTCAACGGAGCAGGATACAGGTGAAGCCGGCCATTTGTTCCTCATTCGTTTTCTTCTTTTTTTTTTTCTTGTCCCCCTTTCATAGCAAAAGTTACATTCGAGCGTGTGTTGTTCTCAGGTTTCCGGCCGGTCTGATCGGTGTAACCCCGGGAGCTCTGCCTGGTGCAGGGACCGGAGTAGAGGGCATGGTGGCAGGCACGCTGCCGCTAGCCCATTCCCTCGCCCCGGTTTCACACCCACCACACACCCCCTCACCCGGGCAGCCAACCAAGGCAGAGGCCGACAGAGACGTCCCATCTGACCAATAGCATCTCGACGCATTCCATCGTTTCCCCAGCGATGCCCCTTCCCCCGTTTTTCTTGGGCTCAATCCCTAAAAGCCGTCGCCCTACTTTTGACATAACACCTGGGGCAATCGACTCAAACAGAACACACAAGTCCAGACCTGACCCACTCAAAAACACTTCTCCTCCCTGTCGTCGTATCCGTTATAGTTTTCCACCTGTGCAGCAAGCAATAACACTTTCTCAAGGATTCAGTCATTTTGGTTTGTTTTTGTTAGAATTAGTATGAAGAAGGGAAAAAAAAAAAAAGCAAAAAAAAAAACAAACACCTCTTGTTTATTTTTGAGGCCTTTTTCAATCTGGACTCGTTGAAGTTTGTTTGAGTAGTGTGTGTTCTACATGCCTTCTGTCTGTCCAGGTTATTTAGCCGTATAGTTTAAAAAAACAACAACTGTTCTTTAATTTCAGCCGCTCAAAACTACATATGTAATGTAGTTCTCCCCTCACTTTTTCTTCATTTTCTTTTTTTGTTGAAGCGACCTGAGACAGCTTGCTTAAATCCCCCCACAACAAAAGTTTTTTCCCCCCACCACAGTTCCAACGGACAGCTAACAGTCGCTTCACCTTTCGCCGCTCCGGATTCGAACAATACGAGAATCGACGTGTGGTCCGCCTGTGCCTGAGAGTAACTCCGTGGCGATCCTGGACACGACGGGTTCCACTCCTCCCTCCCTCCCTCGACGTCTCGGACATCACGTGTCCGCGCTGTCCATGTGAAATACGAAACGCGACCGAGGACGGACAAACTTTCACTTCCTGTTACACTCGTTCGCGATCCGTTCGGTCGCGCGCGTGCGCCTCCGCGTAGGTCTCTGTAAGAGCGTCATTAACGCGCCGTTTTTCTGTACAGCTTTTTATCGACGTCTGGTCTGAACACTTCTCCACTTCCACAAAGGCGAATCTGCCGGACTTTAACAGTGGATCAGATCTCGATTTTTGTACGTGCGTTTCTGAACCTCACGCTGATTTCTGATTCTCTTCTAAAGACTGGCGCGATCGGCGATTCAGTAAAGCCGTGTCGACATTTAACCCGTCGTTATTTTCATCGGGGACTTTATAAAAACAGGGAAAGGACATTTTTAGGTGTCGCAAACCAACGGGGTTCCGTTTGCAGATTGATTTTTATTTTTTAGACTCTTATAAAACACACACACACACACACACACACACATCCTTCATCTCTGACATGCTTTTCTCGCTCCTTTGTTTTTCTTATCTTTCCTGGATGTGCCTCTCTGGGTGGTTCAGCTTTTTCACAGTGACCTTTGGTTCTTAATGCTGTTTATCTCCAATAGCCCTTCCTTTCCTTTTACCCCCCGTTTCTCTCATGACATCACTATAAGGAAGGACTTGGACTGCGCTTAACCCTGCCAGTGATGATCAATCACATATAAACACACACACACGCCAACTCTTTTCTACACACTGAAGAGTTTAGACTGTAGAGCTGCTCAGCGCTGGGTTTGCAGACATGCGAAGATCCTGTGGGGGTGTTTTTTTGTTGTTTTTTCCCCCCCTAGCTTTTCCCCTTCATCTTTTGTCCACTAATTTCTGTAGTAAAGTCACATGGCCATTAGGGGTCAGTGAAAGTGTGTTTTTGAGTCCTATCAGCCAGCGCTGATGTTATCAGTGCTTTTTGTCACGGACGGCGTCAAGACTCTCCGTCTCTCAGCAGACGGCGTGGCTTTCGGAACGTCAAACAGTCGGGATGTCTTTCCGATGTCTTCCCTACCCTCAACCTATTTGTCTCTGTTCTCTTTCCCAAGGAGCACAGTGGGGATTGGGGTGAGCGTTTGGATGGAGATATAAGATAAGTGTTCTCCGTCCCAAGCGAAACCCGGTTCTAGTACCTCAGTAACAGATATTGAATGTATGCTCTACTCGTTCTTTGCTTTGTACAGCTTCTTTTGCGATTGTCGTCCCCCGTCGACGCCGTTGTCGTTAGAACAACCTCGCATCTAGTCGTTTGACTTAGTTTAAGTCGAAGGCGTCCCCGCTTTTTCATACCGTCTGAATGAGCACAAATCTCAAGTCACCGTTCGTTTACTGTCGTCGACGCTAACTTTCGGCCCGGTCTCAAATAAAGTACATTGGTACATGGTACATTTAATTAAAAAAAAAAAAGGGTTTAAATTAAAACTGTTAAGTTGTTTAAAGAATGTGGCTTCGATGTTGTGACACAGCAACGATTTGACTTCATCCTAAAGTTAAACACGATGTTTTTCGCATTTGTTTTTTGAAGAATCCGGAAAAAAAACAAAAGATCGTAAATGCGCTAGCTTTTGCGCACGAAACGTTTGTTAGCGCGCAAATCCTACATTTTAGTTTCCGATTAGGAAATAGTGCGGATGTCCTGCGAGAACGATGTGTGCTGCTCGATTGATGTCGTTTCGCCCTTTTTTTCTTTTCTTTTTTTCTTTTTTTTTTTTCTTTTTTTTTTTAAACGATCAGCTTTACATTTATTCGCCGACTCATGTCCTTTCTAAACACTAGCGTTTTCTTTAAGGTCAAACATCAGCAGTGTTTTATGGAAGCGTTTCACGGAGTTTACTTTAATAAGGTTATTTCCCAGCAGCTACGTTTTTCGTTAAGGTTGTCGTTCGGTCGACTGTAGTAGCCTTGAATAGATTCGTTGAGGTGGACTTGGTCACCCAACCCATTCCATCTCGCGCCTGCGTCCTTGATAAGGAAACGAGGCGGTACTTTAAAAAAAAAAAAAGTTTTTTAAAATAGTTCCAAGGCCTAGTTCAAAGGTCATAGCGCCGTCTGCTGGCCGTGTGTTTTACAGACACCGCTTTTGAGCGTGAAAATCTGTTCTCTCCAACCCAAAGGCGATCTCGCAAACCCGGAGTTGTCTCGGAGAAAGTCCCCGAATTGGCACGTCAGGTCTTGGAGCAGTCACTTTCTCTCTCTCTCTCTCTCTCAGGGTTCAAAACGCGCACACACACACACACACACACACACACACACACATCCTCCCGGACACCGTAGGTCACTCCTCTCCGAAACCCGAACGTTGAAGATCCTTCAGAACGGAGCGTTCTCCTTAAGAGTCCTGCTAAAGCTAAGTCCCCATTTTTCCCTACTCTTTCATTATTATTATTTTTGCATATTTCTCGCACTGACGTGTAACAACGAAAGAATGAATGTTGTAATTGAACTGTGTGCGATGTTGAACTTGGGAAATGTATTTTTACAACATGTGAACTTTTTTTTCTTCTTTTCGTCACCTTTCTTTTCTTTGTAAATTTTGACCCCCTTTCCATCACCAGACTGCAAAAACGACAAAACGTAGTAAAAAAAAAAAAAAAAATACAACAACCCCCAAACCCTCTTGTAACTAGGCTCTTAAGCTTTACTTTTTCTTTTTTTTTTTTCTTTCTTTCTTTTTTTTTTTTTATATATTAGAAAACAATCATGTTTGTGATGGTAACCTCTGATGGTAAATTCCATAAGGTATTTTAATAAAATCCTAAAGATTAACCCCGCGTGTCTGTGTGCTGAACGCTTTCAGTTCACCCGGTTTGTGTTCGTTTACGATATCTGTAAACGGCGCGCACCGAGCTCCGAGTTTGTCAAAGGGCGATTTAAGGGCGATTTAAGGTAAGTTCAGTGTTTGCGTGTTTATCAACGAGCTCCCGTCGCTCGTGTTTACGATGCCGGGGTATTTGCACATTCCCGCTTCCCCTACCCTACACACTGAATCATGGGGTGATTCAGTGAAATCAGATTTACAAGAGCGCTACCTCGCCTGCCAACTTAAACGGTTCCCAAATGGACCTTTTATGAGCCGTCTCTCCTGTGCCTTAGTTTACCGACACTCCTGGATTCCTGGACCTTGTTTTTCTAACTAAGAATAGTTCGTTGGCTGGTGTGTAGCAACAGCATTGTTTGTGTGAATGCGCCGTGTGAAAGGTTTGGTTGTTTGGTAATGTTTTACGCAACAGTTACACACGTTAGCATTAATTAATATTTAGTTTACGTTTACAGCACTTAGCAAACGCTCTTATCCTGAGCGGTTAAGGGCCTTGCTCAGGGGCCTGGAAATGGTAGCTTGGGAATCGAACTTCGGTCTTTGGATTAGCAGTACAACAACGTAACCACTTAAGTACCACTTCCCCACAGTTTCCGCTGCTAATGTATAAATGTTTAGCTAAGATTAATATTAGTCCACGATACGTATAATACTGTATACGCCTATTGTCCTACACAGTATAAACAAAAATAGGATTCATTTGCAAATAAAGTTAGCGATCTTTTTTTTTTTTTTTTTAATCAGGTGAACACACAGCTTGTAGCTGTTATGTACAACATGTCAGTGGAAATATGATTGCTGTTGTATTACGGCTCGTGTCGTATTATGTGGCTGGCAGTTAAAGATAAAAGTAGCACTCGCTCCCAAGGCCAAACCTGAGCGGGCCAAAGGCTCAGGAAGTTTAATTTAAGTGATGCCCTCTGCGATGTTCCTGACACTTTAAAACACCACCAGTTTCTGGAAGGTACTTTGTCGTGTATCTTGATGACGTTTGTTCATTCGGCATATTTTCACTGGGGTTCGAGCTACTGCCGTACGCCAGCCTTCAGGTTAAAGGCACGGTAGATTGGGTTTGAAAACATTTTTTGTTCTGCCGGTTGAGTCGCTGAACATTTCGATAGCACTCTTTAAGTTAAGTGTTCTAAATATATTTATATCATCTGTCGAAGGCGTTGGACCCCAACAACTTCGTCCAATCAAAACGTTCGGTCCGAACATTACGATAGGACGTCCTTCATACCTGTAAACATATGTATTAGCATAACTCTGTGCACCCTGTTAGCGCAGACGGCTACATCATCAGCGCAATGTTCCTGTTATAAACGTGCTGCGTGTAATTACGTGTTTATAAAGTAGCTTACGTTGGTTATTGTAATATTACGGCTTTGTACTGTAATATTTACTCACCGTTCAATTACACATGAGATAATCTCACTCTCGTCGTGTCGTTTTAGCTTCTGCTCTGCCTGAGTGTGTTTTGGAGGAGGCGGGGCTTTGGAAAGGGATTATGCCGGGAGCTCGCTTGTTATTGTTAGCACCTCTAACTTTAACCTTAATAAATGTGCTTGGATATATTGTAAATTGAAATTTTTGCGTCATGTAATCAGCATCAAAGTTATGGCTGCTAATCCAGTGAATGTGGAGGCTGTCAAAAACTGTTCCTCTCAACCTCGCTTATGAGCAGCTTTGGTTTGGCATCGTGCGATTCAGCAAAGCCGGGAAACTACTTTACCAGCACTCTGCATGACCTCATAGAGAAGGACTATTAGTGGGAGATAAACAAAGACTTGGCCTCAGCAGGGCCCCTACTGCGGCATGCTTTAGTTACGAGTAGACTTTTCATTTTTGGTCCTGACACTAGCAGTGTGAGGATTGGTAGAGTGCTGTTAAAAAGCGAGGGGGTAAGGCCGTAAATTGTTGTTCTTCAGCCCCTGTCAGTCCCAAACTTTATACCTGGAAAGTCAACTTGTCTCATTGGAGGGACGTGTGTCACATTTGGTACCTGCTTAAAAGGATTGAAGGACTGTTGGCCAGATGAATTATAGCCTTCCAGGTCGAGTGTTTTGGCATACAACTTACATTTGTCTTATTTATCAAACTGAACAGTTGAGGGTTTAAGGGCCTTGCTCAGGGGCCCAGCAGTGGCAGCTTGTTGGTGTTGGGTTTTTGAATTGAACCAACAATCTTCCGGTCAGTAGGTCAACACCTTAAGCACTGAGGCACCGCTTGCCCAACACTTTACAGGTTCCATCCAGGGATGCGGTGGCCAATGTTTACGAGTTTGGGGTCCATGTCTCGGAACGGTCAGGTTACCATCATTGGGTCCTGGAGCAAGACCCTTGTGAATAGCGGATGAAAGTGAACGGCGCCGTGTGTGTGTGGGTGTGTGGGTGTGTGTGTGTATAATCTCTATACACGTGGGTGTGTGTGTGTATAATCTCTATACACGTGGGTGTGTGTGTGTATAATCTCTATACACGTGGGTGTGTGTGTG
>JAOUQX010000001.1:15345017-15364390 GCA_028566295.1 Liobagrus marginatus
TGTCTGGTGCGAGGCTTGAACCCCCGACCCTCTGATCACTGACCCAGAGCCTTATACCATTGAGCCACCACCACCCTTTAGGCAATTAAGATTTTATTTGTCACATATACATTACTATTTAGTAAAATTCTTTCCTTTGCATACCCCAGCCTTGAAAGTTGGGGTCCGAGCTCAGGGGTCAGTCCTGTTACAACGCCCCTGATGCAGACAGGGTTTAGGGCCTTGCTCAGGGGCCCAACGGGGGGCAGCTTGGAATTGGGTAGGACTTGAACTATGAACGTCTGATCAACAACCCAGAGCTTTAACCATGACCGCTGCTCCCTCTCATTTGTTTCAATCGATAAACCATAATTAAAACAACAATTATATTTAATAAACACCTGCTGTTAAAATGCTCAATTGTTTACAGAAACCATTTTTTTAAAGCACAGTCCCACTTAATACATTTCCCTATACAATACCCTTTCTAAAAACCCTGCTGCAATGTTAATCGATCTTGCGTATTACCTTTGTTGCTCTGTTTGAGGTGGGGGTTCATATCTGGGCCAAAAAAAAAAACCAAACAATTATTTATAAGCCTTCAATGAGGAAACTTATCCATATCCATTATATGGCAGTATTTTGTAGGAAACATTTTGATGAAGTAGTTATTAATAGTGGTAAACTATCTATAAATCATTTTACATGTTACAAACCTTCTGAACTATGTTAATTCTAATGTAATAACTATATTAACACGATCACGTAATCGCTTATATAACCGACACGAACGCTAACCGTTGCTCTGTGACATGTTTATTGGTTTAAAGTGATTTTCCTGCACCAGGATGCGCCGACACGGATATGCGAATGTCATTCACGTGAGTGTCATGTTTTTGCCATCAGACCCTTTGTTGCCTATAAACTGGAGAAGCACTCGCTGGAGATTTCCTCTGCTGAATGAATAAGCCGTGGTTAAAGCTCCAGGTGCAAAGTTGTGTTTTAGTACTATTGCCTCATCTGAAAAAAAAGAAAAGGGAAATTGAAATGAAATGGAATGGATTGGCAGAGTGGTTAGCACGCCCGCCTTACAGCTAGAAGGTCATGGGTTTGGTTCCCGACCAGAGTGTTTGTGTTGAGTTTGCATGTTCTCCCCGTGCTTGCGCAGGTTTTCCCCGGGTACTCCGGTTTCCTCCCACCTCCAAACACATGTGATAGGGCATAGGTGAATTACTTACTACAAATTATCCATAGGAGTGAATGGGTGTCTGTCTCTAAGTGTTAGTCCTGCGATTAACTGCTAGGAAAACCCGTGCAAGCACTGGGAGAGCATGCAAACTCCACACAGAAACATCCTGGGTTGGAATCGAACCAAACACAGAGTTCTACTCCCGTGCCGCCCAATTCATACTTTATAAATGGAACGTTTCCAAATATTTGCGGATGTTTAATAAACCCTTATGTGTACATTTGCACTAAAGCCCAACTTGTTTAAACCCACAACGCACACACACACACACACACACACACACACACACACACACACACACACGCACACGTTCATAAAAACATAAAAAGGACTTTGCCCCCTCAGACGCCTGATCAACAGCTGCACTGCTCGGACTAGTCTAAACAACACACACCTCTCCCTTTGGGCCCTTTGATTTACATGGACACAAAACCCTTCATTAACTCCAAGACTGTGCATTTAACGCCTACTTGAAGACTCAAGTTTATAAAGGATATTAGCTTTTGTATAGTCTCATAGCTACTATCCAGTTATTTACATCCATGAATTTTGTTCAGTGATTTAATGACGCTACAGTAAAAATAAATGGAGGTGAGGAATTTAAGGCACCAGATTTCTCCTCCTGTTATTGATGTGTAGAGCAGGGTACGGGTTGCCAGATCTGCATCACTGTTAAGTTTGAGCATTCCCTAAACTAAACTTCAACTGTACAGTTTTTAAAACCAACATCGTGATCAGATGTTATTTATACTATGATATTTATAAAGATACACAGTGCACGAGGGCAGACTTAACCAATCAGTAATGGTAGCAGCTGCTAAGGGCCCCTGGGAATTAGGAGCCCCGACAAATACCAAGAAGTCTAGATAAACCATATGCTACTTATTAGTTGTTTATTAGTGAATTTAACTATATAAAATGTTACATTAAGAAAGTAAAAGTGCTTCACTTAAATAAATAGTCTGCCTCTGATGATGAGCCAATCAGCCATAACATTTAAACATATTATCTCATTACATTTACATTACCTAAGACCCGAGCTTTGTTTTTTCTGCATTTTATGTCCATGTATGTGGACGCCAGGTTGTAGGAGGTTAAAATACCAATTTTGGTCATAACAATAACATATGATTTATTACTTATTTGAATAACAAAATGTAAAATTGAAAGAGGAAAAATATCATGAATGCGGAAAGCACAATGGAAATGTCAGCGCTAGCAATTAAGAACAATTATGAGGTAATACTGTTGATCTGGCAACACTGGCAATGTCGCGACATGAAAGGCAATAGAAACTCTGGCGCCATCTGGTGGTCATTAATTATCACAATATTATCAGAGATATTCGTTACTTAACGATTGCGCTTAATGAATGTCATTGTGCATCCCTAACTGACAATATGGTAATTGTTTTTTTTGTTAAAAACAGTTACGTCGTTGACGAAAATGATTATTCTAAAATGATTATTTCATTGGCCATAACGTATATAGTACATCGAGGCGAAGGCAGTTACTTGTTCGGTTAACGAGCTGTCCAGTAGACGGCGCTGTTGCAGTTCACATGCGCGAGTGTACGAGGAGTGCGTTTCGTAACTGCGAGTCTAAATGGCGGATGCGGAGAAGAAGCAGTAACTGAAACAATAACATTTCATTTCCTTGTCTGAAAACAGTGTGAGGTATTTAGGTATTAACAGCCGAACGCTTTTTGGAAGACGGCATGTTCGTGCATATGTAGCTCGACGTTAGATACGAATCTCCGTTTTTTTCAGCTTTGAGGCGAGTTGAGGCTTGCAGCTGTCTTGCTAATAGCTACCGCTGCTAATTCCAACGGGTGTTTTTGAAGCAGGGGAAAGAAGCGGCCTCACACTGTCTCTTCATGGTGTTTTTATGAATATGGGCGACTCTCTGGGTCTGATCGGGAAAAGACTGCTTCTCCTCCTGAACGATGGGGGAGCCTCTGCTTCTGCCACTGCCGCTAATCAAAGCGCTCTGCAGGCGGCCTGGCTCCGAGGGACCGTCCGGGCAGTCAGTGTTATCGGGCTGGCGAGTCCTGGGGTTGAGGTACGAAACTGAAAATAACACCAAATAAACTTAAAAAAAGGACGAAGTGTACGTGATAAAGATGTAATTAGAAAGTATACAAATATATACATTACTGCAGTTAAGAGTCAAAAGAAATGAAACAAAGATGTCCCAAATTGCTGCTGATTTCAGGGTTAGTCCACTACATTCGTGTGCTATTTATCACCGTGTACAGTGCGCCTATACACTGAGCATTAAGTGATTTGGGACGGGGCCGTGAACAGCGGCAAACAACAACAGACCGGATTCGGCTTTAAAATATACACTTATTAAAAACTAAAGAGTAAACTAAAGTGTTATATTCTTTACATACATTCGTTACGCTTAAATGTTAATTCTGATCTTATTTAGGACGAAACCTATTCAGGCTATACAGCCTTGGCTAGCTTTAAGACCGACTTGCTAACTGCGCTAGCGGTGTGAAGAACCAACGACAGGCCTCGAAACTCGCCCTAAAAATAAGTCCAGAAATACAAAATAAAACACTTTAATACTTTATTATTAGATGGGACATTTGATACTTAATCCTGTAGGTGTTTTAGTTTTGTTAAGCTACTAAAGAAAATGTAACGGTACCGTGTTCTTGCTCGTTGTCGAAAAAACCTTGAACGGTGTCGCAAATAAAGACTAATAAAATTAGCTCAAATAAACGCAGTGTTTAAATAACAGCTGAGAGAAAAAGACGCAAATGTTTTAGACTTTAATCTAAAGATGAATTTAAGCAAAGAGCTTCAATACACTAACTATAACATAAACACCAAGAAAGCTAAATGAACTGTAAAATGTCAGTTTGTGTTTATTTATACGTCATGTCCACAAAAATATTTGATGTATTTCCCGATCTGATAACAGTGCAGTTTGGGTCCGTACTGATACCGAGTGCCGGTGTTTGGGTCGGTACTGATACCGAGTGCCGGTGTTTGGGTCGGTACTGATACCGAGTGCCGGTGTTTGGGTCGGTACTGATACCGAGTGCCGGTGTTTGGGTCTGTATTGGCCTGAAATGCTAAATCTGTAAAGGATTGGCTTAAACATGGACCAGATTGCAAAATTTTTACTGACACCTGACAATCACATTTGTGCACTAATCCTAAGTGCTAATCACTAAGTCCTAACTAAATGTTACCAACAAAGTTTGATGCACACAGTAGTATAGGATGTGTTCGTGTGCTGTTGCAGTACACTTTCCTTCACTGGGAATAAAGAGGCAAAATCCCAAACCTACTTTAGCTTGACCATATGCCTGCTCTCAAAGTGAGCATCATGATTTGGGGGAAAAAATGTGAAGTGTTTACACAGAACCCTCCCGTGATCCCTCCTGAAACACCTTCAGGATGAACTGGAACGCTGAAGCCACACTCAAATAAGAGTAGGGGTTATTACAACAGCAAAGGTATATGGAACTACATGTTTAACAAACACATGTAGGTTTAATGGTCAAGTGTCTGCAAATGTTGATAGTGCATTTTCCCATCTGATTTTAATTATTGTATTTTATATTATTATGATTGACTCAATCCAAACGACCAGAGGTGCCGGTCTGTACTTATTAACTTATTAACCAAATCTGTTCCCTACAAGCTTCTATTAAGAGGATGTCCGTATCAGGTAAGAACCTACTGATCACACTTTTTCTCTTTCTGATCTAATGTCTTTATACCACAGCGTTGTGAAATTCTCCATATACTCTCTCATATTCTTTGTAGCAGCAGCTTTTACAGTAGTTCTGACTGTAATTTAAATTACTTGCTAATAATGTACTCATGCTAATACGTTATCGCGTGGGGAAAAAATGCTAGATGCGCCATCAAGATAACGCGCGATAAAGTTATATAATCATTATTCCCCAAAGAAATTTTTGCACCTGTTACGGTTTGCCAGTACATGACAAACTGTGTTTTTCTTTCTTTTAAACGTCTTAATACATAATAACAGGAATTATGACTGGAAAAACAACTGAAAAATATCCCTGTTTGTTAATAAATTGCTGTGGTATAAGAGGAATAATTCATTTTGGAACATGCTGTTGTGAGAAAATGCTCACCCAGTTGTTGGGTTATTTTCCTATAACAGCACACCTCCAATTATCTTATCCCTTACTCGCCGTGCTGGCTGATAAGGACATCCTCCTGGTCGTCAAATTATATAGAAGGTGTGGTGGTGGGATGCTTATAAAATAAGCGTTGTTTACTGTTGCACATCTGGCTGAAGTTTGGATAGAGTAAAATATTCTGTTAAGTTCAGTTCAGTACTGATCCAGTGTTTCAGGTCAGTAATATCAGCCGCAGTAGCTGTTCTGAGAACTCTGATAGATGTATTGAATCGAATATGATCCCAAATAAGAGGTATTGGCTCAGATGTTTAAATCCAGGAATTTGTATTTTTTGATATTTATTTCCTGATTTCTCATCTTCCACTTTTACTTCGTGAATACAACTAAAAACTTGGTCTGTAGGTGTTCGTGGAGTTTGAGGACTGCCCGTGGAGGCAACGCTCTTGGGTGCAGGTGTATGGCGAAGATGTTCGAGCAGCCTTAATGGAAAATACCATCGTGTGGGCCCCTGTAAGCGACTCGTCCGTTCCTGCAGCTGGAGGAACATCTCCCAGCCACTTGCCTGCTCTGGTGAGTGTGTCGACATAGCTAAGGGTCTACCAGGAGCATTACACTTATTATTTTAAAGAAAGATGATTGAGATTGGATAACAAGCTAACAATTCCACACAGTCTTGTGTAATATGGAGTTTCCTCACATTGTTTGTTTCAGGACAATTAAAACATGTATTATGATTATTTTATGACTCGCCCGCTTAATATTTCTAGAGTAATGATGACCCTTTATGAGAAAACAAAATGGCCAGTCAGGTTTCAGGCTTCCTTGCATATTTTATTGATTCATGCTTAGTGTCTTGGTAGCTCAATCTTGCTAGCCATCTCTAAACTTGGGATATAAATTGTTACAGCTGTAACAGTAATGAACTTTATAATATACTGTTCCTTTATTTTATTCCGAATCTGTAGCATATCCAAAGATCACCATGACTTTACTTCACTTCGTCTCCTTATATAATTAACACTGCTTCTGAGACTGGAAAGAAAACAGGATGTGCACATGAGACAATATTGCAGTTCAGTATTTTGGGTGCGCAGTGTTGTGAAAAACTTTCTTCAACTCCTGGGAGCTTTGTCACTGATAATAAAGTGATGCGTTCAACTCTGGCTGTTGTTCAGGTGTTTCAGCCGCTCGTGGATCGCGTCGGATTAGGAGCCCTGGTTCCTGTCGAGTTCTTTGGAACGAAAAAGCTGGAATTTCTTCCAAGTGGAAGTTCACTGCAGAGATTCGAGGTTGGCTATGAAATAGTGCAAGGCTGCTAGGTTACGACATTTAGCCAGATCCACTTGTGGATTGTGGTTTAATCACAGGTTTGCTATTGTAAGCTGCCAGACACACGTCTGCCTATGTAAACATGTTGTCACGATCCGTTCATTTGTTCCTGTGCAGGCTGAAAAAGATGTGATGCATCCACTCCTGCAGGAGCAGCCAGCACTCCAAGCAGCCATCAGCAGCTGGCACCGGGAATCGGAGCTGCAAGAGATCCTGAGAAAAGGTCAGCAGTGTTGCCCTGTAAATGAACTTGTAGCCTTATTGTAGCTTGTCTTTGGTTGGTTTGGTTATTTGGCAAAATGTGTAAATGGCAAATTTACAAAAAGGGTACGGTTTTTTTTTTGTTTTTTTTTTGATAGGGACGTTCACAATCCAGGGCCGAAAGGTGCAGGTGTATCAGCCGGAGTTTGAAGAATCATGGGCACAGGGGCTTGTGTCACAGCATGATCCTGTCAAGCACATTATGGAGATATCCATGGACCAGGTCTGTGCTATTTTTAATCCTACCCTCTCCATTGCAATGCTCGTCTTGTTTACGTATGTTTTCATGCAAGTCGCTTTTCTTTCATTATTAGCTTAAAATTGGCAGAAATTTGCTCTACTCATTCAGTTTTCGTATTTCAGAGAGAAGAGACCCAGTTAGTTGATCCACGAGTCATTCATGTCATGCTTGCTGTGGAGGCAACCGACGAGGTACGACGCTTTTCACAACCCGGTGTTTTGAGGCATAGCCGAATTAAAGGCTGCAATTACAGATGCGTTTCTGCGCTCTTTAGGATCGGCAAAAGAAGGAAGCAGACGGCTCGAAGGGCGAGTGTGGGCGTCGACGTCGGACGGCTTCTGAAGGAGACGAGGACGTGAGCTTGAAACGTTTCAAAGGAACAGGGGAGGTTGAGCCGAATGGCCAGACTAACAGTGGTTCAGTGACTGCAGACAGCGAATCTACGGTAATAAAGGGCAATGGGACGCTTGCAGTCGGAAATTGTTAGCCAAGGTTAAGCTAACTGTATTGCTAACATCAATTCTTCTCTGCAGGACCATTCCAACCGTAGGTCTGTTGGGGTCATTAAGGAGAACGGCAGTACCATCCTGAGCCAAGAAAAAACAGGTTCTCTGGGAGCCACAGCAATTTCCCCATCCGTCTTGACTCCGCCGCCTTTGAAGCCTGCTCCATCTGCCTTTTGTCCCACATTTCCCTCTTTGGGTCAAATGCCTAGTTTGGTCCCTGGGGCTCTTGTACCCAAGGTCACTTCCACAGAAAGGGACAATGGAGTTCATTCAGCCTTTCCCAGATCTGCTCCTCTGATATCTCCAGGTCCTGTAACCATCTCTTCACCATCCCAGGACAACGCTCCCAGTGTGGCCCTGTCTGCAACGCCAGAAACCAAGCAGCAAGCACCTGGTTGGGCGTCGCTATCAGAAGCAAGCCAGGTATGCACATGGAGTTTCTAGTTTGTCAGAGTTTCTAGACTGCTTAAATGACTCCCTGAATGTATATATCTTGTTTCTCTATTCATACTAGGAGTGCATGTGTTGTTTTAAGTTTTTTTTCCCCTTTCAAATGTAAACAAGCTTTCCCCTTCATAATAGGATATGCCAATTTGTCCTGATTTAAGAAGATAACTAGCTCTTTTTTTTTTTTTTTGTTTTGTTTTTTAGACACCCAAGGCAACTACCCTTGCTGCCATGGGAATCAGTCCTTCCCAGCCTAAGCAGACTAGCGGGGCTGTGTTTGGTGATGTTCCTGCACAGACAAATGGATCTTCCCAGGAGAACAAGGAACCCTTTGGTTTTTATTTTGCTAAACCGCAAGAACCTCAGCAGCAGACATCTAATACGTCGCAGAACTTATTTTTTCAGTGCATGTCTCAGACGCAGACTTCGAGCCCAAGTATCACTCAAGACCAGTCAAAGGACACTAACTATTTCACAGCCGTGGCGAAAAATATTAGCAAGGAGCCACCGACGCTTTTTAAGTCAGTCACTGCTTCCGAGGGCCTGAAAAAGGCCGTTGTTGCCTCTGCGTCTGCAGGACTGTTTGGTTCTGCACCAGCGGGTGGCCTGGCATCTATAAAAGAGCAGCCCAAAGTGCCTGATGTAAAGCCGGCCGGTAATGGAATTTTAATAAATAAATCTTTTGGAGCCGGTGGAGACACGCTGGGGAAATTGTCCCCCGGTTTCCAACCAGTTGCCAGCAGCAGCAGCCTTGTTTTGGGTTCCGGGGACATTTCTAAACCTGCTTTAGGGCTTGGGACCTCTCTTGGTCTGGGTGCTGCTGCACTGACTAGTCCTGGTGTTGGTCTGAGAAATGTTACTAGTGCTAGCCCGGCTAGTGGGTTTGGTCTGCTTGCAGGAAGCAAGGGTTCAGAACCTCATGAGAACTTGTTCCTGGCAGCCTCGAAAGAGGCTAATCCATTTCTTGCTTATACCGGAGCAGTCTCGAATAGTCCATTTAGCGGGTTGACCACACCAAACCCGTCTTCGTCAGTGTCTTCTGCTCAGCCTGCAGCAGGCACCAGTATTCGAGGTCCACCGGCCACTGATGGCCAATCGAATTTATTCACCATGGCCGAACATCCCAAAGGAATCCTATCTTCCCAGTTTGCCAGCTGTTCATCCTCCTCTTCTCCTGCATCTCTTATGTCGCAAAACAAAGATGATCAAGAGCTCAAACCGAACGAGTCCACCATTGAAGGGACTGGGTCCGGCGTCAACACAGAAAGCGTGTTTGCAGAGGATCAGGCAGCCTCCATGGTCTTTGAGCAGCCGCAGAAGTTCTCTTTGGACGATCGTGGACAGACAAGCAAACAGGAGTCCGACTCTAGTTTCAACAGCGACCTGTCTGATCTGAGCGAGGCTGAAGATGCCAGTGACCAGTCGCAAAAGCCTGGCATGCACTCCGCATCCTCCGATGGGTCTGATATTCAGAAGGCAAAAGTCCAGGCTGCTAAAAACAGACCAAGGAGCAAACCCATCAAAGGTACACTATGGGTTAATGCAGTTTTGAATTACATACTGTTTTAATCATATTTGTACGGTAATTGAAGAAATTTTAGGCACTTGTTATACTTTTAAAGAATTTAATATTTGAACAAATCAAGTATTTTTCAAGAATGTTTTTGAAGACGATCATTAGTAAGTGTAAATTCTAAGTAACTCCATTGAGTGAAGATTGCTGTGTTGCAGTTGGTCAGTCCGTACTGAAGGACCAAAATAAAGTGCGACGTCTTAAGCAGTCTGGCGAAGCATTTTTGCAAGACGGCTCCTGCATAAACGTGGCTCCGCACCTGCACAAGTGTCGAGAGTGTCGCCTTGAGCGCTACAGAAAATCCCGCGAGCAGGATTTGGAGGACGATGACCCCAACGTAGCCTGCCGCTTCTTCCAGTTCCGCAGGTCAGTATGCGCGCGTCGAATATGGATATGCAGCTTGTTTTGATTTCTTTGAAAGGGTGTGTTTCTATAACAAAAACATATCGCTTCTATAATTCTTAATGACTCTCTAGTTTTTAGTTTCCTGCTGCCGTTTATGATTTGGAAGTTGATTTTGACTTTGAAATATGCTTAATTATCCTCCATGATTCCAAGTTAAAACTTAATTTTTCCATACTTAGGCTAGCTTTCACAAAGAAGGGGGTGCTTCGTGTGGAGGGCTTCTTGACTCCACAGCAGTGTGACAGCATGGCCATGGGTTTATGGCTGCCTACCCTAAATGTGCAGGAGGGCCTCGACCTGGACACGTCCAAGTACATCCTTGCCAACGTGGGTGACCAATTCTGCCAACTTGTCATGTCTGAGAAAGAGGCCATGATGATGGTGGAACCTCACCGTAAGTTACTGTCAGTCGTTATTTATAGATGAATGAAAGGCCTGGAATTGGTTAGGACCGTACTGTAATAGTCTGCGCTCTTGCCTTGGTGTTGATGCATTATGTCTTTGTTCGAGCAGAAAAGGTGGCATGGAAGCGGGCTGTTGAGGGAGTGCGAGAGATGTGTGACGTGTGTGAGACGACGCTCTTCAACATCCACTGGGTGTGCCGCAAATGTGGTTTTGGCGTATGCCTCGATTGTTACCGGCTACGCAGAAACCAGCCACATGATGGTGAGCATGACTGAATTGTAGCTATTGAGTTCGCTAATGCTGTGCTGGCCTTATTATGTTTGGTTAATTTTCTTGCTCATGCAGAGGTGGATGACAACCCAGATGACGAAGTCTTCTCCTGGCTGAAGTGTGCAAAAGGCCAGCCTCACGAAGCCCAGAACCTCATGCCCACTCAGATTATACCTGGCACAGGTAGGCACGGTTGTTTAGTGAGAACCTCCAGATTGTCGCGCAACAACCTGTATTGTACTGTGTATTTTAGGCATATGGTGACATACCGAGCCTGCAAAATAAGCTGGATTCTGAGGCAAGCTTCAAGATAGACAATATGTACACAAACGCATGATTCAAGACGATTTATCGTCGTTTCGTCATATAAAGCTGTTGCAATACACAATGAACCGAAACGTTTCTCCAGGACCATGATGCTACACATAGCAGTCACACCAAACCGAACAACAGAGAGTCACATAACACACAACAGGACAACAAAGAGCTACGTGTACAACACATAGTGCGACAACTACAGACAGTACATACTATACGCTACGCGACAACATAGCGCCGACGGTGGCGTAACAAATGGCAAATGATGATTATAAGATACCAATTGGAACCACTGGAATATCAATCAATATCAGAATGAAAAATGTCCTGCCCTAAATAATTAGGCTTAATAACAAAACACGCACTGCAAGTTTGAATCGGAACGGTGAGATGCGAGTGTGACTTCAGCGCAATACTCGGGTGTTGCGTTTACCCCGCCGTCTACATGCCTGGTTGAAACTGCATATGAGTGCATATATTTTTGGTGGTTTATGGCTATTAAATCTGCATATTACACAGCAAGGATTAGGCTACAGGCTATTTCAGTATTAAGCTTACGCAAGCCAAATAAAACAAGGCTGTTTGCATGTGACCTAACGCTTCCTTCTGAAAAACATGGCCTAACTTTTTGAACATTTTATAAGCATGCTTGGAGATAAATATCTTTTGTCTTGTAACCTTTGTGCTTGGTATAAATGAGTATAGAGGCTCATAAAGGTTGAATGGAAACCACAAAACACTGTTTGAATAGCAAATTCTTCTTGTCATAATTTTTTGTGACCGTATTTAAGACGACGATTGTGTCCCCAATGATTTGTCACTTGTTCTAGCGCTCTACAATATTGGAGATATGGTACATGCAGCCCGAGGAAAGTGGGGAATTAAAGCCAACTGTCCCTGCACCAACAGGCAAACCAAACCTGCGGCACGGCCCAATGTGCCCAACGGCCTTTCACAAGTATAGCTTTTCAAACATTTAAAAAAAATTATTCTTATTATTATTCATTTTTAAATTCATAAAAACAGCTGTTAATGGAATGTATTTGTATCAGTATTTAGAACTTGTGTGTCAACGTTAACTTAGCTAAATTAGTGACTCTGACATTATTGATGCAGTAACTTTCACAATAACCACTAACAGGTTGTAGCTTTTATTTTTTATTGTATTAATTTAAAAAATGCACATTTTTTTAAAGCAGCGATGCCAATATATTGTGTAGCTTTACTGTTAAATCTTTTGTGTATTTCAAATGTTGGCGTGATATTAAAGGAAATTTTACACGGGTTAAAAGGTTCTTTTTTGTTTTGTTCTTTCAGTCAGGTGCACCCTCGAGCTCAGGAACCGGGTCTGCCTCCACTTTACCTCCTCGTTTAGACGGGGAACCTGTGGCAGCTGCAGTAGTAAAAGTAGAACCCAGTGGAGAGGGAAACAGTGCTGACACATCGGGAAGCTGCAGTGCTAACAACAGCGCAGCAGGACCTGCTGTTGCCTTTACCACTGGTTCTAAAGATCTCAAGGGTAACTCCTCTGCGCTTCACTGGCTAGCTGATCTAGCCACGCAGAAAGCTAAAGATGACTCTAAAGGTAATCTGCTTTATGTGGCCTGAAAGACAAAATCAGATCAAAATGTTCTCCCCCAATGCTTTGCTATGTTAAGGGGTTATTTTTATGTGTCAGTGTGGTGAAAGTTGTCCATTTTCATCTCATGCTTAAACATTGCAGAAGTACTTTCGGTCGTGTCTCTCTTCTAAACCATTCCTGATCTGTCCTTTTAAGATTCCGGCTCCCTTCGGGCAATGATGCGTCGGGACCCTTCTGCTCCCTTCGGTCTTGATGCATTCAGCAGTCTATCCAAACCAGCAGGCCCAACTCCCAAGCTCTTCAACAGCTTACTGCTGGGCTCTGGGCCTACCCAGCCTAAAGCCGAAGGCACGAGTCTGCGGGACCTGCTTAACTCTGGCCCAGGCAAACTTCCCCAGGCACCTGATGGAGCAGTTCCCTTTCCTTCAGTATTCTCCTCTTCAGGAGGGGTGAGTTGATAGTTCTTGACTCTACAATGCAAATAATTGAAATAGCTGGCGTGGAAAAAAAAAAACTCGACATGTTGAGTTTGTAACAGGAGTACCTTTTACTCGCTGATTGTTTTACTCAACCGTATGGAGGGAAATGTAATTATTTATGTTCTTCTGGGCAGGCTGATAAAGCAAAGGGCGGTGTACCGACCATACTGGACCACATCATTGCGTCTGTGGTGGAAAACAAAAAAGCGGAAAGCCGGCGTGTCTCGGGGCCGACGGAGGGCAGCGAGTCGGGCAGTCTTACTCGCAGAGAAGGGGTGATGGGCCTGAGCGTGCTCGAACCCCACACCTCCCACACGTGGCTATGTGATGGCCGTCTCCTTTGCCTGCAAGACCCGAGCAACGGCAACAATTGGAAGATTTTCCGCGAGTGCTGGAAACAGGGACAGGTAACTAGGAGATTTGTTAATATGGTGCTTTTTGCGAAAGGGATTTGACATGTGATCTATGTGGGGTCCAGTAATTGAGGTGTTGCAGAGTTTTGGCATCAGCTCTGGCAAAAATCAGTACCTGAGGATAAGGTTTCAGTACTGCGGCAGGGCTTCAGAGGAGGGATTCAGTATTTGGGGGAGGTGTAACACACAAAGGGCAGTGTTTAAAATGCATGAAAGGCAATAAGAAAAAAATGTTTCTTTTTGTTTAGCCGGTGCTTGTCTCGGGTATCCACAAAAAGCTTAAGGGTGGTCTGTGGATGCCGGAGGCATTCAGTCGGGAGTTTGGAGATCAGGATGTAGACCTGGTCAACTGCAGGAGTTGCGCAATCATCTCGGACGTCAAGGTCCGTGACTTTTGGGACGGCTTCCAGGTCATCTCCAGTAAGTGCTTGTGACTGCGTGCAGACTGTTGGCTGTTACTTTTTAAAATATTAGCAAAATGTTGCCGTTTGCTCAGGCTTACAAACATAATAGTGAGGGTGTAGAGTGTTTACTTTGATCTTGATGTCTGTGTAGGCTGTTTGTCAGTTGTAGAATGGTTGTGTTGAATTTGAGCTACGTATGTATGGATTTTGTAGAACGGTTGCAGGGTGCTGATGGTCAAGCAATGGTACTGAAACTCAAAGACTGGCCACCTGGAGAAGATTTCCGAGACATGATGCCTACACGGTAAGATCTTCGGCGAGATTCTGAAAGCTAAGAAACCGATGAGGATTCTTAGGTTATACACGCTGAAACGTTGACTTCTGCTTTCAGGTTTGATGACCTTATGGAAAATCTTCCTCTACCCGAATATACAAAGAGGGATGGACGACTAAACCTGGCATCCCGTCTGCCCAACTTCTTTGTGCGGCCGGATCTGGGCCCCAAGATGTACAACGCCTATGGTAAGACCAAAGGATGTTTTTGGCACATGGGTATCTGTGGCTTGTTTTGTTTTTGGTGTGTTGTCTGTTGATTTCTTTGTAACCGTCTGCTCTATTAAAATATGAGCTTTTACATTTTGTCGTTGTGTTGTATTGACTATTATTAATTAAAAAAAAATAATAATAATTTTTTTTTTATTTGCTTGGATTGTATATCAGAATTTCTTGTATTTTCTAACCCTTCCTACTGTTTTATACGTTCAGGTCTAATATCGACCGAGGACAGGAAGGTCGGCACCACTAACTTGCATCTGGACGTGTCTGACGCTGTTAATGTGATGGTGTATGTGGGAATACCTGTGGGAGACAATGATCATGAAAAGGGTAAGCATTTAGTGTGTGTGAATGATGGGTAATTTATTAACCATAAATTCTGACCATGCTTCACGTTTGATTGTCCGTCTATAAAATAATCCTTCTTAGTGTGCCAAAGTGCTGGTCTGATGACCTGCACAGTGTGTGTTTGAGTTCCAATCCAGAGTACGGCACGCTATCACCTTTTCCCCTGCAACCCAGTGTCTGGTGTTTAAAAGACTGTTGAATTTATTTCAGCATGTCGTTATTTTTTTATGCTTGGCTTCGTTTTGTTATCCCGCCTTTAATAAGCTGCACCCTGTCTTGTGTCGTTCAAAATTATTCACTACAGTCCTGGGCCCCCACCTTCGTAAGAAGAGCACAGACGTAGCTGGATTTCATCGTTGACTAAACATGATTTTAAATTGTTTGATTTTTGGCAGTAGCTTTAGTTGTATATAGTGCGTGCGTGCGTGCATATATATATATATATAACATTACACCACACCAACATAGCGTCACTTTGATCTCATGATTCTATCCACATCAAGGTTATTTCATTGTATGCAAGAAAAATAAAAACTTCTGATACACTCTGAATAGCCAAACTATGATTTTTTTTTATCTGGTCATGCCATCTGTCCGTTCAATGTGAAGCAGTCGCAAACAATCACTACAAATCTCAGCAACTCCTTTTTAATAAACTTATCAAATTCTGAGGTGGGTTCAGAAAAATAACCTTGCACCAGTAATGAGTTGTAATTATCAAACAAGTCATTCATTCTTGATTTACTAGATGACCTATGAAGGACAGGGCCCTGGCCTCCGTGTCGTTACGTTCACCTGCAAAAACTCTGATTACTCATTAAGTTTAAACTTAGTCCCCACTAACGTGATTAAGCCAATCCCTTTTAACATGCTCTTAACAGCAACAAGTGTCAGCTAGCTTAGTTGCTAGTGCTAAATTAGTTCATTATTACGCATTAAGTTGCAATTAACGTGTAGATTCAGAGCATACTGGTAGTTGTGTCCCGGTGGCTCTTAGCTCAGGTGCTCAGGGTCTTGCTTCTTTTGACTTGTGGCACCATTTCTCATTCACAGAAGCAGATCCTGCTGGATACAAAGGTCTGTGCAAAAATTTTTTTTTTAAACATTTGCTTCCCAAATAGGCATGATATTTTAGAATAATATCCTGCCTTTCCTCTTTTCCTTTCCCTCTCTCTCTCTACGCTCTTTTTAAAAAATGTTTTCTTTTTTTATTGACCAAAGAATTTTTGTCCTAAAAATCACACACTCTCAATCTTTATTTAAAACTTGGCGTTTATTTAAACCGTAGATTAACGACTCAAAAGGTTTATTTTTGGAGCAGAAAGCATCTCTTGTATCTTTTTTTTAAAGGCCCAGCAATCATTCTGTGCCATCAGAGGTACAGTGTGCAAATAAAACTTCTGTTTGCTTGAAGAAGTTGTAGAGTTTGTGAACTTAGTAGCAGGTGTCCAAAGTGCACAGTTGTACGTAACATATCAAAATGGCATATTCACAGCTTGTTTGTGTTATCCTATTTATTGACGTTTCTTAAAGTACAGTAGTAACAATCTGCAGTAACAGTAGAACAAGCTACACACGTACTCGAATGGTAGGTTAGACCGATTACAATAACAGCAATTACATGCTGTATACAATTTATTTTTTGAGCATCATCAGTGTCTGTCCGAGCTAAAGGTGTAAGACCCAAGTCATAACTTCAAGAGAGGAAAAAAAAAAAAAGATGGACCTTTTGTTATTCTTAAGACATCAAAACTGATGGTTGGCTCATTTCTACCTGGGAACTGGTTGATACTGGTAGAAAACTAGCGGGAATGCTTTTTTTTTCTTTTCTCTCTCTAAATCCAGCTAGTGAAGACAAACCGGGTCAAGGACACTTTCTTGCGCCATGTCCTTTGCTTCTTTTCGCTTACTTTCATGTTCATAAAAAAAAAAAAAAAGTAGGTCATGCTGCTTTAAAAGCCGTCTTTAACGCTGCTTCATGGCTGTCTCTGGTTGTTTTCTTTTAAGTGAATGGTGTCCCGCGCTTTCAGCTCTATTTTTCTTCTAGCATTTTTGTCACTCAGTCATCATGTTAAGATGTGGTGTGGTGCCGGGCTGCAATAGGAAAACCCTTTCATACTTTTGTTCTGGAGAATGTATACGGCACTTCACCTGGCTCCTCTGTTCCGTCTTCATTTGTTTTTGATTTATTTATTTGAATCGTTTGATGTGCTGTCTTTAGAAGGATTAACTAAATTATGAACTGCTTTCATTAAAGAGACTCTAGTACAGAACGCATTCCTACTATTAATCATTAATTGCTGTCTACAGGTGATTTCTGTTTGATTGCGTTCAATGCTGAGCTCATGCCCTCAGATTAAGCTTGGCCCAGACGTATTACGGTTCACATTATTGAATCACGGTTAGGGTTATTAAGTTAAATACTTAGTCTGGGTGTATAGGGGAAAACGACCGCGCTACACTTGTTTGGGAAGCAAAGGGAAGTTCCCCATTAGACTACTGTACAGGTTTGTATTTAGGTTTGTGTCTGTGCCCTGAGCGCTCTTTTCTGACTGCAGAGGTGTCGACCACCATCGAGGAGGGGGACGTGGATGAGATGACTAAGAGGAGGGTGTACGAGGGGAAGGAGAAGCCGGGAGCGCTCTGGCACATCTATGCCGCTAAAGACGCTGAGAAAATCCGGGAGCTCCTTCGCAAGGTGAGCCATGATTGCATGATTTAAATGATCCAGCGTGTGCTCGGAAGGCTAAATTATTTTTGATTGGTTCTGCAGTTAGTTTAAACAGATTTTAAACAGATATCATTTGTCTGGCGCGATGGTGTCACCGTGGCAACCGGCAGAAAACTGAGGATTATTCCTAGACCAGTCCAAATGCAACAGTCTGCTTCTCTATCAATTATTCATCATCATTTGCTCATATTTATTCAAAGCAGCTATAATATGGGTGGTGGCGGCTCAATGGTAAGGCTCTGGATCAGTGATCAGAGGGTCGGGATTCAAGCCTCGCACAAACCAAGCTACCATTATTGGGTCTTTGAGCAAGGCCCTTAACCTCACTTGCTCCAGGGGCATCGTACACCCTGTCGTACACCCTGCGCTCTGACCCCAGCCTTTAAATTCATGAGCTGGGATATGCGGAATAAAAACATTTCACTGCATGTATGTGATAAATAAGATCAAAATTTGAATATGTAAAACTATATAAAGATGCTCTGGTCATTAATGCAGAAGCCTAGTCTGTCTGTCCTCAGGCTCCAGTTTTTACTGACTATCTGTTGTGTCGAAGGTGGGAGAGGAGCAGGGTCAGGAGAACCCTCCAGATCACGACCCAATCCATGACCAGAGCTGGTACCTGGACCAGGTGTTGCGCCGGCGCCTGTACGAAGAGTATGGAGTTCAGGGCTGGTCCATCATTCAGTTTCTGGGAGACGCCGTGTTTATTCCAGCTGGAGCGCCTCATCAGGTAAACAGCATGAAGACAAAACTAAAGGGAAACTGCATGCGGAATCATCCCATCAACATTTTAAAAGGAAGAATAACAGTTTCGTTTAATCTCTTAATTTAATATTAGCAGCTTGTAAGATGCTTGGGTCCAAGTAGGGCTACAGCAGGAAATATGTAGTGATGCAAAACATTGTTTAAACATTTAATCACAACCAAATAATTCCATCTAGTTCAAAACTTAACACATTAGATGACATTTCAGGCATATAAGAATATATTTTTGCTTCATGGCTGCAAAGACATTAACATGTGGCACGAAAGAGCTTTTTCCTTTAGTGTGTCATACCTTATATGCTTGTGATACTGAAATCGTTTGTTAGTTCTCTAATGATCAAAAGCTGAAAAGATAAACTGGCAAAAAAGATTCTCAGAAGTAGTGATGGTCATCTTTTGTCTTCTACCTAAGCCTGTTAAAGAATATACATACATTAACGCTAAAAAAAAAATGTAAATAAATAAAGATCTTAATTATAAAGCATTCACAAATAAATCCGCTGATATCCAGCTCAGTAAACAAAGCCGAATGTCACTGTTCATCACAGTCATTATAAGCCGATTGCGTGTTTGTCCAAGGAACTAAAGTGCCATGATAAAGCCCCTCAAAACAAAAATGTTGATGAAGTAAGGAAAAAATGAACAAGGGATCTTTAAAACCAATCTGGATTGGACGTTTAAGATTGTTAGGTTTTGGATCGGTCTCCGATACCGTAACAACCCTAACACTGATCTTTATAACATGGTGTTTGTGTCCAGGTGCACAACCTGTACAGCTGTATTAAGGTAGCGGAGGATTTCGTCTCGCCCGAGCATGTGAAGCACTGCTTCAGACTGACGCAGGAGTTCCGCCACCTTTCCACCACACACACCAACCACGAGGACAAGCTACAGGTGTGTGCTCTTGACATTTCTAAAGCCAAATGCAAAATACAATCTTGTCTCCACTCCCCCCCCCCCCCCCCTTCATCAAAG
>JAOUQX010000001.1:15417734-15429714 GCA_028566295.1 Liobagrus marginatus
GGTGTTGGGGGGTGGATGGGAAGTGGGGTTGAGCATCAAAGTAGCTATGCAAATGTGTTGACTGATGCGATTAGTGTCGGAAACCAAATCAGTGCTGACTTGAATAGATACAGAACACAAAATCATATTAGCATGAATTTGATGTGCATGGCTTTACCGTCAGCGTTCCTTCTTTCTGTTCAGTCGTTGTTTTTATTGTTGTTTTTATTTTACTGACCTCAAAAATTCGCTTCAGGACCATTTTATATTTGGAGCAAACGTTCTTTACCTGAGTTAGATTTCAATGTCCAGATGTGAGCGTTTCCTCACAATACCGCATCTATAGAACATACAGTATGTTGGTCTGAGAAGCTGGAATTCAACTGCACAAAGGTAACCTCAGACAATTTCACATTCAATTAAATGCGCAAAACTAGAGATCTGAGATGAATTGCAACTTAATCTTCTTCTGTACTGCAACAAGTTAGTACTTTTATTGTTTGCATTTTTACATATGTAAAGTTGGGTTAGGGTTAGGGTTAGGGCACTTTAACAAAGGCTTTCTAATTGTAAATCTAAATGTTGCTATTTGTTGAAGTCTCTAATCTGATTGGCCAGGAACTTATTCACAGTGTAGCAAATATGCCCCGTAATCAAAACCCATCTGATAATAAACTCAATAAAAATGTGTTGTTTATTATGTATAATCATTGATCTTGGTAATTTTTCTGTAACTCCTGTAGGTGTTTATTTAACATTCATGGAAGAAATCTCTTGGGTCAGCACTTTTCTGATGTGTTAAAGTCGAAAGCAAAAAAGGCCTTAGCTACTGTAGCAAGAAATCAGTTGTTGATTATAATAACTAGAATAATGCAAGTAGATATGCAGTTTGTAAATGTATTTATTTATTTGTTTATACCTAAAATTATTTTAGTTTATTGGCAAACAATTTTGTTTATTTACATGGTTTGGTTTAAGAACATTTAAATTAAATTAATAACACGAATGTCTGGAACTGGCTTTTTGGTTGTTTTGTCTTCTTTAAATTTACAGCATTTGGCACTTACAACCAAGCAGTTGAGGTTTAAGGGCCCTACTCAGGGGCCCAGCAGTTGTAGGTTGGCAGTGCTGGGCATCAAACCCAGGACTTCAGATTAGCAGTCCAGCACCTTAACCACTGAGCTACCACTTATGTAGTCTAAGAGAAACTAAAATGTAAAACTAGCTAGAAATTCCACAACATGGATGACTTCAAAATTATGAAGTTATTCATTAATGTATTAAAAACAAATTGCTGGCATGAATGGAAATAAATGAGTTTGTGGCATGTTTACAACAATATCTTATTTGTACATTTCTTTCCCTCCAGCAAACTCTGCTTAAAAAAGGATCTGGATTCTGCTCAGGATACTCCTGCAATGGGCGGTGTCCTAACCAGGGTGTATTTCCACCCCATGCCCAGTGTCACCATTCTCCTGACCAATATAACGTAATTGGTAAAATTGTCAGTGGAGATGAAACTGGGAAGCTTTCTGGCAAAGTGGTTAGCAAAAGAACGCATGGGAGTATGGGTTAGATTCCCACCCAGGATCTTTCTGTGTGGAGTTTGCATGTTGTCACCGTGCTTGTGCGGGCTTTCCCTGGGTACTCCGGTTTCCACCCGCCTCCAAACACATGCGATTAGCATAGATGAATTGGCTACTCTAAATTGTCCATAGGAGTGAATGCGTGTGTGTGAATGGTTGTCTGTCTCTAAGTGTCCCATGTCTGTCCCTGTGATTAACTATAGATTGTCCAGAGGTGTACCCCACCTTATGCCCTAAGTTATCTGGGATAGACTCCAGTGTCCCCGCGACCCTGAAAAGGGTAAGCGCTCGACAATGGATGGATGGACGGATATTGTATGTTCTGGTGGATGTGTTTCTCTTTTGTGACAGTAATGCAATGGAAGGGGGTAGTTTCAGTGTCAGTGTGTATGAGAGCGAAAGAGAGGGAATGAGTCACATGCTTCCATGTTCTTGGCCAGGCTCTCGGCGTGAGGTTCCCCAGAACAGATGGCCCACTCTGCAGGGTTTGGTATGGAACGGGGACTCCCCCCTCTGCCCCCCTCCACTGCAGAAGGTCGAACTGCCTGGGCACTTAGGTACAACCAGGCACTGAGCAAGGGCTGGCCAATGTCACACTGTTCTCTCTCTTTTTTCTCTCTCTGTCTCTTTCTCTGTCTCCTTTTTTCCACACAATTGCACACACAGCATAATAATAGTTAATAAACATCCGTAACATTATTAGTTGATTCTCTGAATTATATCTGAATAATACATTAAAAAATGCAGGAAATTTCATTGCTATTCCTCCAAACAGCCCTTTGATACTTCTGTACTGTTTAAGACATTCCATCATGCTCATTTGTTCATCCAGGCCACCGTACAGCACCTGAGCCGGTCTGCTGAATACAGGCTGGCGACTGTAGGGGTGGTCCATCAGCCTTCCAGAACATTCTACGGGATGCCAGATCAGTACAGAGACACACAGATGGTCAGGGTTGTTCCCTCTCTGTGGGATTTGGGAGTGTACCTTAGGCAGGATTAGTGTGGTTTCTGTGGTGTCAGGAATATGTGTTTGTGAAAATCAGGTCAGAGACAGTAAACAAGGCGTGGTAGGCTAACAGAAATATTGGAAACGGCTGTAGCTTTGTGAGTCACGGAATTGAGCACAGTACGATTATTTGACCAAGGACTAATTCTTATTTTCACTTGGATCATTTTTCCAAAGTGTTTCATTTTGATGACTTATAGTTGGGTAACTTGATATGGTTTAGTTTAATACTTTGCCCTCCTAGCTCCTCTAGCTCTCTTTTATGTTAGCACTCTACTTATATTGTCCTCTGCTTGATGGCATTTCCTCATTTTCACATCCATCCATCCATCCATCCATCCATCCATCCATTATGTAGCGCTTATCCTGTTCAGGGTTGTGGGGGCGCTGGAGTCTATCATAGCTAACTAAGGGTGTGAGGCGGGGTACACCCTGTAGAATCAGCAGTTAATCACAGAGTTAACACTTAGAGACAATCATTCCGACACACATTCACTCCTTTGGACAATTTAGAGTAGCTAATTCGCCTATGCCCAATCACATGTGTTTGGAGGTGGGAGGAAACCAGAGTACCCAGGGAAAACCCACACAAACACAGGGAGAACATGCAAACTCCACACAGAAAGACCCTAGAAACGCAGAAGGATGTGCATGACTAGCTAAACATGTCTCAGAAAAAGTTGCTATTAGGTTTAGCCTCCACTCGGCTTTTCATGCTACTCTTAATCCTGTTTATAATCCTATGTAATCATCCCTCTAAACCCTGGTTTTCTTTCCGGTCCAAGATTAATTTAGAACGAGAATTAGCACAGATTTTTACTCAGGGTTGCAACATTACTCTGAATAATCAACAGCATTTCTCGTCCTCATAACCGACCAATCGTTATGCAATAGTAATGCATATAGCATGGCCCAGTTTGAGCTGGTAGTAGATTTATGAATATGGATTGGTGTCAAAAATGCCACTGAAGAGAAAATACTTGGCAGGCATTATGCTAATCTCAGTGTGATGGTTCTCATCATTGCTAGCCACTGAGATTTTTTTAATTGAATGATCCAGGCTAGTTGAGCTTGAACACGTCTGTCCAAAACCCATATGTCGACAACCTGTGGCAATCTTTATCTTGGGTACTGAAACATTGTGTGTGGATCAGCGTGAGCTCCAGCCAAGCAAACGTCAGTGTCGGTTAACGCAGGGTGTAACCTCTGCTTGAAAATGCCATTGCGCTTCAAAGTGCTGCTGGATTAATGAGTCCTTGGGGCTGGTCGCTCACTCTGCTTCTCAGATTATCTGGTTCACTGGGTCCTTCAGTAACACAAAACGCCTTTCTGCCATCCAGCACTGAGGCGATGGTGCGTCCATTAGATGGAAAAGGACTAACAAGATTAGCATTGATGCCGATTGCAAGTATGCCATGTGAGGCAATATTCAAGTGCAATCTCATAAAGATGGTTTTGCTTGATTTATGTCGTATAAAGCATTAAATCAATACATTTCCATGCATCTCTTGTTTTTTAAAGCCCAAAGCAATTGTAAATTGTACACTAGACTACTTTTGTATCACGTTTCTAAAGACTATTGATCTTTAGCAAGTTTTTTGTCCTTCTGTCGGTGGTAAAATATGGAGGTGGTCTGGGTGGAATCCTGTCATCATAGGTTTATCTCTATTGTTTGGGTACACGTTCACAAACAAGCCTTTCATTCTTTCTTTATTAAATACTGAAGGACACATCTGCCCTGGTCAACAAGCCCAACTCGGCAGTAATCTCCAGGCTGTGTGACATAGTGACCGCTGGGTTGAACTCAAACCCCAGGTATCAAAGGTGTCTTTTGGATGGATTGGTTTCCAAAACAGACATGACATAACTACAGCTCACTAATACGTATACAAAAATGGATTTTCCCTGCTTATCCATAATGCTGGTTTATTCTAAATGAACCTTTAACAAAGTTGACATGCCGGAACATTGCATTTAATGGCATAATGATACGTTTCATGTTTCTGTTTTTATTTACTTTGATTCAGAGTTCTGTGTAGGAAACCACAGAAGGCATTGTCACTGCCAGAGTGGTCACATCCAAAGGTTAGCTATCTGACAATTTTCTGAACTGCATCTCCATCGGTCGCCCTAACCACATCCTATCGCTGTCACATGACCTCGGCTGGGCTAAGTGTGTGAGATTATTACTAGCTCTCACAGCATCTCGTCAGTCCCCTTCCATACCAATAATAGCATGTAGAGTGTTTATTTGGTTTACAGTACGTTCACGTTCATTGTTGAGTTTTGTGTCATTAAATTGCATTTGGATGGTGATAAGAAATCTAGGTCAAGTATTCAAGCTCTACTCGAAATTAATATCAGTGAAATAAATGCAAAGCTTTTCTAATTACTTTCAAGTTGTCCTAAGATTTATAAGGTCTGCATTTACATTGTGCATATGAACAGATTTGTGCTCCTTTATCGCCAGTAAGAATTTTATCCAGGTCAGGTCAGGCTCACTGTAGGTCCAGAGTCTTAACCAGAACTTTTTTAAGAAGGAATACTTTAGCAGAGAGGGTTAGGGCCTTGCACCAGGGCTCCAATCATGTTAGGTTGTCGGTGCTGTTGCTTGACCTTCTAACCTTCCAATCAACAGCCCAGAGCCTTAGTTGTTTGTACCACTGCTGTCTGATTCTAGATGTAAGGCTGGAATAATGCCTTATTAGGACACCAGTCTGTCACATATACCATGCACAAAAATCAACACAGGTATGGGAAGCTAGGCACCGATTCACAGATTATAATTTTGGCTTAGGTACCCAAGACAAATGGATAATGTTTTGACCCACTGCATGTGCACGAGCACACACTCATGTACACATTATTGACAATTTAGAGAGAAAACTGGGGTGCCCAGAGGATACCACAAAAGACATGGAGAGCTTGCAAGCTCTGTGCACTCTTGCTAGAAATAGGAATTAAACCCCAACCCAAGAAGTGTTTATGCTTACCAGTCAGTTGTATTTCCTCAGATGCAATAACTGGGAAAACAGATCGAACTAGGTCTAAGGCTAACTTCGGCCAATGGTATTTTTTCCTCACTTAGTTAATCTAAAATGCAGCGGAAATTTAACAACCGCCCACCTTCCAAATGTGTTAACTTTCCAGCCATTTTGCCAGGTACAGTGTTGCCAATGTGCGCAAAAAAGGTCATTATGTCAATACTTACATCAAACAGAATGCTACAGAACCTCCCCATGTCCTTCTTGTCCCTCACTGCTGCCAAATGATTGTTCTAGGAAATGAAAAAAAGGTGATGAACAGACTGCTTGAAATGGGAAAAGAGAAAAAAATGAGTGAGAAATGATGAAGTTAAAACTGTTCAACATAAAGTCAAGAGAGGTGGCAGCTTGGTTATTTCCAGAATACCGAGTAATGTTTTAGCAAAAGTACAAACAATAAGGTCATGAAATTATTTAAATCCGTAGGCAACAGAAGAGCTGAAATTCTGATGATGTAATATAGAAATCCATGGCAAGGAGTCAAAAGGTGGAAAATTCTATTTATACACAGTAACACTAGCTAATGAGCTAATGTATGAGGAAGAGGGCAGACAGCACTCTGCTTACGCACAAGGTTGGGAATCTCTTGTACACATCCCGTGTTTAAAGGTTAATTATTTACATACTGTTAATAATAAGTGTGGCGGAGCTGGCAGAGTAATTAGCACTTGTGCCTCACAGCAAAAAGGTCATGGGTTCGATTCGCACCTAGGGCCTTTGTTTGTGGAGTTTGCATGTTCTCCCCATGCCTGCGTGGGTTTTCCCCAGGTACTCTGATTTCCTCCTGCCTCCAAACACATGTGATTGGGCATAGGTGAATCAACTACTCTAAATTGTACATAGGAGTGAATGTGTGTGTGTGAATGGTTGTCTGTCTCTAAGTATTAGCCATTCATTAGATAATGAATGAATGAATAATAACAAGTGTGCACTTCACTCACCTTTTAGCAACACTTCACTGGTTATTCCAAAGCCTGACATCCTACCTATGAACTTTTCTGTGCATTAAGTCTATTTCTTTGTTACACTACAGGTTAGATGGTGTAATGAAATGACAATTAAATCAGCTTGGCTTGACAACAATATATTCTGGACAAATAGCCAGATGCCTCAGCGCCAAATTTCTGGAACAAACTGTGTGGGATGAATGACGTTGGTGTCTATTCTTCCCAGATTGTAGATGGCGTGACTGCATATCACACTTTGATGCTTCTACAATAGCACACATTTCAGCAAGAGGAGCTTTTCTACATGGCTGTTTTTTCCCGTTTCAATTCAAAATTTCATTGGCAAAGAAATGTGTACTGATGACACCTGCTTCCAAAATAAATATGAATTACACCCACTCCTGACAGAATTTTGGCTTAAAGAACTTTTTTGACTATCTGATCCCAAATTATATTTAAGTAATCCCACCTGTTTCTGCAGAAATTTTAAATCTTGGCTGCCCCTGAAAGAATTTGAACTAATCCCACATACTCCATAAAGAACTGTAACTAATCCCGCCAATTTGTATGGATTTCTACCCCCTGCTGCAGAAGCTTTAAATGTAGCTTGGTCCTCAGGAAAGTGGTATTAATCCTACTCTGGACTCCTGAGACCATTTGAATGAATTATGGTCTTTAAATTGAATGTAATTATTTAAATTCCAACTGAGCAATTCTATTTTAGATGGAAATTTGACATTTGCTTGTTTCTTTTTTTATACATATTTAAGTTTTTAAAAAAATATAATTTGTATTTTAAATTGATCACATACTTTTTCCCAAATTTTATTGTAACATATTATTGTAATTCATTTATCGCATATGAACCACGCCTGAATGATGTAAATATATTTCCATAAGGACCGTGAGCTTTATTACACTTTTGTTTCAGTTTTCTTTTTAATGCAGGTAATTTATTCCATATCCATAAACTATAAATAAATTAATCAATTATTCGACAGGTGACAGAGTGGTTAGCACTCCTGCATCACAGCAAGAAGGTCATGGGTTCGAATCCTACCCAGAGTGTTTCTGTGTGTAGTTTGCATGTGCTCCCCGTGCTTGCGTGGGTTTTCCCCAGGGTACTCCAGTTTCTTCCCGCCTCCAAACACATGTGAATGTGTTACTCTAAACTGTACATAGGAGTGAATGTGTGTGTGTGAATGGTTATCTGTCTCTAAGTATTAGCCCTGTGATTAACTGCTGATTGTACAGGATGTACCCTGCCCTAACTTACACACTGTTATCTGGGATAGACTCCAGCGCCCCCACGACCCTGAACAGGATAAACGCTAGATAATGAATGAATGAATGAATGAGTGAATTATCCAACAGTAGGTGTAATAAATAAATAAATAGTGACAGTAGTAGCTCAGTGGTTAAGGTGTCGAGCTGCTGATTAGAAGATCGTGGATTCCATTACCAGGACCATCAAGCGTTCACCACTGGGCCCCTGAGCAAGGCCCCTAACCCTCGACTGGTTAAAAGTTGGATTAAAAAAAAACAGAGGAGTAAATGAAAGTAGGTCTTGATAAAGGCATGTGCCAAATGTAATTTAAATGTAACTTACCTCCATATAATAAAGATGATAAACAGCTGATCAAGCACAGTTTTAATCTGGTCCATCGTGGCTGTTCTTGGTCCCACATACTGTACTTCCTCTCTGATTTGTTAGATATGCACTTAATAAAAAATATACAGTATATATTGTAAGCAAGCAGCAGTGAAGCGACACTGGCAGTACAAAGTCACTGATTCGCTATGATTTGTCCGTATTGCTTCAGTACTCAGGGGCAAATTCATTTTCATCTGGATTACTCACAAGCACTTTAAGTGCCACTCTTTATGCTAAGCTTATGCTTTGTTCAACAAACCATATACATGTTAACTAACTGTCCATTATTAATGCTTCGGCAATAGGCAAAGGTTATTTTTTATTAAAAAAGAATGGTTTTTGGTTGGATAAACAGTTCGTTCCAAACGAGGACAATGTATTACAATTAGTGAATTAGCTGTCAGTGGTGTTTGGGAAGCAGCATGCATGCTCATTGAGTCACCGTAACAGCCTTGGCTTTGAAACCGGCTCAGTGGAGGTGATGAATTCAGATTTGCCATGTGTGTACCCCTCAGCTAGCATTAATACGAGCCGAGGCTTGTCGCCTGGGCTTGTCACACAGAGACAGAGATGTATGAGACCAGGAGATATAATTTAGCCTGGCTGAAATTATTCAATTATGCCTCTGATGCTTATGAATATGACGATGTCTGTCTCAGGTCAGGTGACACGAGGCAGACAGGGTAATAAGATGTGCATGTTTGAATTCGCCATGGTGATGTATGTGTGTGTGTGTGTGTGTGTGTGTGTGTGTGTGCGTGCAATTTGTTTAAACAGATGCCATGATTTAACATGTGATTAATGCTGTGTGACCTTTTAGCACTATGACATCTTTTCTTTATAAGAACTGTCAAATTGTCTCCTGGATCATGACAGCTGGATACAGAGGATATGTCCTTCGCTTATCGAATTATGGCATAATAACCCGATGGCTTAACGTTAAAGAGGTAATAAGGTAAAAACAATATGTTTTATGATCTGAAGAATGTTCCGTTAGCTGCGTTATCTTCCATAGAAGTTAAAGGGTTAATCTGGGTAACTCCTAGTCGTTTGATGAATAGACATAATAATACAGGGTGTCTTAAGAGTTCATACATAAGGGAAATAAACACTTTAAATTAAAAAATTTTAATTTTTACTTAAATATATTAAAATTATACAAATTTTTTTTTTAATTTTTTAAACTTTATTAACAATCATTCGGTAACAGTGTCTAGTGTCATGTGGTTTGATGCCTGTTTAAGTCCTCATCCACCAGCCATGAGACTGATTTCATGCGAAAATGTTCTTATTTTGTTTAGCCAACATTTCCACAGGCGTATCAGATACTTTGTAGTAGCAGTAAAATTTTAGCAGTTAAATATTTGAGTTTTTGGTAAAAATATCTTCTATCTCAGATTTTCCCAATATGCTTTCTTGGTAATAAATTACATTCCTTTCTATGCATTTATATTAACAATCAATAGCCTTATTTACATGGAGCGTTGTATACAGCTTAGTTCCCATGTCCACTACAGGTTCCCCTAACGCTCACTCTATCACAAAGGGGAAAATTCGACTCTGCCGATACACACTGTAAGTCAAACAGGGGGAAAAAAATCCTTCAGCATGTGAGAGAAACGCGTCTGTAGGTGAGACTGCTTAGATCTTTTTTTGTGTCAGCGAGAGCAGGCACTCGGCGTAATAAATGGGACGGCTCATGACGAGTGTGTTAATTCAGAGAGATTTGCAAGAAGACTCCGAGCATCCCTTTGTAGATGAAAGACTTCCACTGTTTTTGTCAATGGCCTCCAGCTATCTGAATTAAACATTGATTTTATCAGGGCTCTAGTGGTTGAGAGAGAGAGAGAGAGAGAGAGAGAGAGAACGTGTTGCATAGTAGGGAATAAAACAGGAATGATGAATTCCGAAATGAATTCTGAGCCAGGCAATTAGGTGAGGAAGAGGATAAAGTTGTTAAGGGTGTTTTTGTCGTTGATACACTGAGAATGTGCAAACAAAAAGTTTTCATCTTAGAACACCTGACATTTCCTTTTACACCAGCCTTTGCCGGAGTTCCTCCTATTAGTTTTGATTAAAAACTCCACGCTCTGAGGTCCTGTGACATGAACACGAGCCATACCAGAGCTTTTATGAGCCTACTTCCAAACTTGCTACATGACCTACTTCCAAACTTGAAACCTTTGTTTGTGGAGTGCAAAAATAAAAATAACACATCAATTTACAAACAGACTAAAATTTAGCTTCAGATAGTTCCAAATGATTTTGGTTAGCCAGATTCAGACTATTGTTTGCTCTTTTACACGTACAATTGTGTGTTCAGGAGTGCTGGAGGGGAAATAGGAATACTTTATTTTACCTTGTGGGAAGTGGTAGCTCAGTGGTTAAGGCGTTGGACAAGGCTGAGGTTCAGTTCCCAGCACCACAAACCTACCAAACCTTAACTGCTCAGTGTGAGCATAAATGTAAGTCGCACTGGATAAAGGCATCTGCCAAATATGATTATCCCAGATACCATAGGGTTTGAGGCGGTTAATCTTAGGACTAACACTTAGAGACAGACAACCATTCACACACACATTCACTCCTATGGACAGTTTAGAGTAACACATTCACCTATGCCCAATCACATGTGTTTGGAGACGGTAGGAAACCGGAGTACCCTGGGGAAAACCCGCGGAAGTACGGGAAGAACATGCAAAATCCACACAAACACCCTGGCAGGGGAAACAAACCCATGACCTTCTTGCTGTGATGCAGTTGACTTGACTGTGCCTATAAAGACAAAAAAATGATCTTTTGACAAATATTTAGTCTGAAAACCGTCGATTGGAAGTTCATCTAAGGCTTGTCCGGCTTTAGACTTATGACTAATCACAAACGAAATGAAGTCAGGAGGAAGAATAGGCACTTAGGTGCTTTTCTAGAACAAGCAGTAACTTTAAGATGATAGCAACCCCCTTGTGGTGAAACCCTGGTGGTGTTTCCTCTCACACACCTTTAAGTCGCTCAGCGAGGGACCAGAATAAATAAATTATGTATTTTCCTTCTTTTCATCGCTGCTTTTCTTGAGTAAGAGAATAATAGCGAATATGAGTCATGTAATTGAGGAATAAAGAAGAAGTGGGAGCCATGGTTCAAACGGGTAGCTAAGTTTGGAATCAGGTTATATAAGCTGTCAGGGTTTGGTGTAGGCAAATGTGAGAGGAGAGGAAAAAGAGACAGAGGGATGAAAGGGGAGATCGAATGAAAGAGGAAATGAAGATGATGGTAAACGGCAATGTTTAAGGGAAAAACCGAGGGAGAACCAATACAGGACTCCAATTTGGGACAAGAAGAAGAGTTTCGATTTAGGATAGATGGAGTAAAGATGGACAGAAACAGAGAGACTAAGAAAAGTAGTGTAGATCCGCTCTCTCTTTTCTTCCACACCCAACCACAGAAGCTTTCATTAAACACACTCATCTTTTGGTAATAAGCGCTTGAAGACTGATTTCTCTCTCTGCTTCCCTCAGGTGCTGCATTACCATAATGGCTTCTTGCTACAGCGCCGGTATTAGAACATGGAGGCATATTCCAAACCTAAACGCAATGCAACTTGTAATGCACATTACGCCGACTCGACGCATTAGATGTCATTACCAGAGCGGCGACAGACAGCGTTCGGTCATTATCTGCTAAAGTGTTCCACAGGGAGTCGGAAAAAACCTGAAGGAAAAAAAGACACAAGGAGTTCAAAAATAGGCTGTTCCCCAACCCCC
>JAOUQX010000001.1:15473827-15493415 GCA_028566295.1 Liobagrus marginatus
CTCCCCCCCATCTCTCTCTCTCTCTCTCTCTCTCTCTCTCTCTCTCTCTCTCTCTCTCTCTCTCTCTCTCTCTCTCTGTATCCTGTGAAGATTCTAATGCATCCTACTGGGCAGCGGATAAAAACAGCCTTCCAAACCTTTCTTTTCTTCTCCCCAAGCAGGGCTTCATGGCTTCTTTATTGTGTGTGTGTGTGATGGCTGCTGACCTTTCGCATTGACCCTCAGTGAAAATGAAATGACTCACTTCCTCTTAGCGAGCTGTTCAGCTTTTATTCCTCAGTCTTAAGCGATCGCATTCCTACAGTACAGCAAGCTCTAAATGTGGAGAAAAAAAAAATCAACCTGGAGCTGTGTTCACTGAAACTCCTCAACCCACTTTGTATTGCAAGCTGACAGCAGAAACTTGCAAATTTGCACGTCGTCAGCAAAAATAAATGGAATATCAGCATGTCCTGATAATATTCCGTGAACTGAATGGCTGGAATACAACCTTATTTTTTAAAAACTTCATCTCCGGCTCGGTTCTCGGCTGTCATAAATCTTTCCCCTTTATGCAATTGTGTAATCAGATCAGGAGCTATGTTAGCAGTCGGGCACCATGAGTGTGATTCCTAAGGTGGTCTGAGGAGTGGACTTTATTACCACGGGTTCAATTAAAGGGGTGGGATGAAAGATGAGCTTCTCTCAAACTTTACCTTGGCCTGAGTAGCCAGAGCATCAGGCTGTCTGCAAAAGGGCCGGATTCCATAGCAGCCTTTATTGACCAGGTGGGCATCTGACTGACATGTGATGTAAAGAATCACAAATCATTTTGTTCGTAGTCATGTGTCGGAGCATGAAAATATAAAGTCCATGTCCCAAAAACTACAACAGACCAGCATGCAACTAGAGATCGATCATGTAAGAAATTCATGCAAATGAACAAGTCTATACTGCCAACGTTACATCATTTGGAAAATCCAGTGTATATGATCTTCATAAGCACTCATTCATAAGCACAGTTGTAAACATGAAGACTTTCTTCCTCCATGTCCATTTGTTTCCAGCAATCCTCTAATAATTCTGAGACATGTCTCCGGGAAATCTTGCAAAATCCAACAATTTTTTAGAGTTACTTTCAAAATCCATTTATTCTGTGTAGAAGTCGTAGCTCAGATGTTAAGACCGTTGATCGGAAGATTGCGGTTCAATTCCAAAACCGCCAGAATTGCGACTTCGGGGCCCCTGAGCAAGGCCCTTAATCCTCAACCACTCAATTGTATAAATAAGATACATGTAAGTCGTTCTGGATAAGAACGTCTGCTAAATGCCGTGAATGTAAATGTAAAAATAGGTATGTATTACCTATCATTCAGCCAATGGTTTGTGGGTATGATGTCTAAGTCTGAGATTAAAGTTTTCCAACATAAAGTAGACAAGAAAAGGGAAAAAAAAAGCTTCAAGATGCAAACACATGTTTTTCACCGACTTTATACTTCTCATGTGCACTGATCACTGAATTGCATGATATAAAAATATGGAATGATATCCAATTGGCCAATCATTTGATCGGCATTCGAATGACTGTAACTTTTTTTCCCCAGTTCATATGCATGACGATTGTTTGTGCCAGGACAGACGGCACGGTCGTACGCCCCGGGGTTGGAAAGAAAGAAAACGTTTGGCTGCCTTCCCCAATCATGACCAGTTTGACAACTCAACATGTTCCACATGTACCTACCTGTCATCTGAGCCCGGGTACATGGTGAGACATGTTCAACAATTGTTTATTTCCTTATTAAACATCTACATCCAGACCTCTTTCTAAGCAGTTTAACAAACATTCATGCAGTTATATGGAATCTAAAGTTAAAGAGTGAACGGTACAGGGTTAATCGTTTATGAGCAATTTGACTTTATAGTGCCCTCAAGAGCAATTCCTAATAATACAGCAACAGCAGTTCATGCGCTTTAATAACAATAAAACACCGTCAGGTGAACTTGAGAACAAGACAGGAAAAACTTTAGAGACAGCCGTTAGTAGATTAGATAAGCGTCTTAAATTGGTTTCATTTGTTTAACCGTCTGCTCATGGTGTGTTTTTGAGTGTGTGTGTCTGTGTGTGTGTGTGTGTGTGTGTGTGTGTGTGTGTTACTGTTATTTTAGGGTCTTTCAGATGCGTCGCATCTGTGAGGCAAAGCGAAAAAGAAGCTGCTTCCGTTTTCCACGCGTCAGCAGTGTGGACTCTCCATTTCTGGGTCTGTGATATCACGGAGCACAGGATGTGACATCACTTCCCTGTTCGCAGAGCTTGATAATTGCACCCAGACACCAGATGACAGCTGAGCTGTGCTGTACTGGAAAATGGATATGACTGTGGTTAGAGGTTAGCCTCATAACAGGGCTGCTTTATTGGTCTCGACTCCTCTGGTTCTTACAGTACATACACACACCAACTTACTTTGGAGTATAAACATGCAGCACACACACACACACACACACACACACACACACACACACACACACACACACACACACACACACACACAAAGCTGTCCACAGAACAAGTTGTACAGTTTTAATGCTAGTTTATGTACTGTAGTGTCCATAATAGAGTTTAATAGCTCTTTTTATTATGTTGTTTACCAAAAAATGAGCTCAATCTTTGATTGACGAATGTAGAACTGGGACACGCTGTAAACATGATGAGAAATTCCTGCGTGTCTGTAAACTCAAATATATCAATATAAATATCAGAAATGCTGTTCATGTCATAAATCGTATCTGAAACACATTAAATGTGTTCATATTTAAACAAGTGACCGCAGTTTGATTTCAGCCATGACCATTAACCTTGTGCTAGGTGCTAGTCTGACAATTGGGCTTAGAAAAACTCACAAAACGACTAAACACATAACTCAATACAAAACCAGTTCTTTGTAATGAAGGCAGACTTTTGGACTCCATTTAATTTGTGGCTTGATTCAATTACCGGCAACACAATGATTCATCGTGTACAAGCCTTAAACTATTGGAAATATCACATCAAATATTACAGCTATGGCTTTGGAGTGTACAGTAGTCATTAGTTAGTGATGTTTTGATTTCAAACATAAATAATGATGTGGAGAAGGAAAAAAAAAAAGAAAAGCGCTACGTTCTGGAATGACATCTTTGTGAAAAACTCCACACCCTATGTTTATAGCTATAGTTATGGGGTGTGTGTGTTTGCAGAAAGTTGTTGATCCTGTGAGCTGCAGTACAGCCTGTGCAGGGATCGTTTCCCACTTCCTGCTTTTGCTTTTTGTGTAAAATATCATATTGAAAAAAAAAATGATCATTTTACTTCTGTAACATTTCTAAGAATGATATGCAGGAAGAAGTGTTTTACTGTGAAGTACAAAAAAAAACACCTTGAAATATTGAAGAGGATAAATAACTGCAGTGAAAACCTGAGCTATGCTAATGTCATGCTAACCAGCTAACCAGACCTTGGCGTAAAGTTTGCCTAGCACTTTTCTCTTCAACAAACTGTAGCGTTTAATGCCGATAGATTGAACAGTGACCAAACAACTGGTCAGTATTCTCACTCTGTGCCGGCTTTCTTTTATATTAGTCTAGGGTTAGGGTTAGGCTAAGGTGTAGCAAAAAGGATTCTAGCAAAAGTGTGAATGGATACAGACTTCAAAGTTCAACTTTTTAAAGGATCTTTATATATCAAAGATTCAACCATATGGACAAATGTATTAAGACCTGACTATCACATCCATGTGTTTTGTGAACATCCCATTTCAAATTCACTTCAATTCAATTTTATTTATTTAGCGCTTTTAACAATACACATTGTCCCAAAGCAGCTTTACAGAAAATAAACAGTAAGAAGAAATTGAAAAATGTGAAGCTGTGACATATATCCCAATGAGCAAGCCTTAGGCAACAATGGCAAGGAAAAACTCCCTAAATGTAATGTTAGGAAGAAACCTTGAGAGGAACCAAGGACTCAGGGGAACCCATCCTTATGTGGGGGACGGCCGAATGTGTATAATATATTCTCACGCTTACTACTGTAATAAACACCCGAAAAGGCTTTCCACTAGAGTGTGGTTTGTTGATCATTAGTCAGATCAGACGATAATGTTGTAATAGTGAGGAGGTTCTGGTGTACAGTCGGTGGTCCAGTTCATCCCAAAGGTGTTCAGTGGGGTTGAGTCAGAGTCAGGGTTCTGTTCAGGACACTCGAGTTCTTCCATTCCAAAAAGAACACACGGCATGTATTCATGTAGCTCAGGCGCTTTGTGCACAGGGGCATTGTCATGTTGGAACAGTGTTTGGGACATTTCCAGTGAAGGAAATTCTTATCATACTGATACAGCATCTAGCGACAACTGTGTGCTTTGAACTTAGTGATGAAAACTTGGGAAGGACATATTTAACCTCCTAAGACCCGAGCTTTAGTTTTACCAACATTTTATGTCCACATATGTGGACGAAAGGTTGTAAGAGGTTACGATCGCTGGTAAAGAGTCCACAAACGGGCATTGTCCTACTGGAACAGTGATTGGTCCTCTTAGTTCCAGTGAAGGTATAATGTAATTCTACAACAAATACAGACAGTTGGAGTCAAAACACTCAAATCGGTTTGCTGATAAGGTTTCCACAAACCTTTGGCTATATAGTGTTACTAATACGCGAAAACGATACGTTCTTGTCGCAGAGATGGTTCCATTAAGAGCACTGACTCTTTTGACTGTATTTGATGACTCAATTTGTCATTATTAATATAAGTATCCAATATTTCTATGTCATTTTTTCCAACAGTTATGTCCTATAGGTTTGCATATAAGCAGCCCTATCATCATGGGCATGGAACAAAACAAAACTGTGTACAGTACTTTCCAACCACCGTCCTCCGCTTCATCAAGTTATTTTGCATAGTAAAATAGCCACAGTGCCAGAGAGAGTGTGGGAGAGAGCTTTCGCCTACCTGTGATACCGCAGTCACATTTCAGTGTGTATGCATTTCCTGTGCTGGTGTGAAAACAAGCCAGAATGCAAAAGTCCAAAGAGCTCATTATAAGAGTATATTGCGGACAAATAATAAGATTAAGAGCCCTCAAACTGGAGTCAAGATGTTGAATCAAATAGATAGGTATTTGTGTACTGGTGGAATGGGTGACGATCATGCACAATAAATCATGTTTTCATCTAAATAAAGAAACCAAGAACAATAGGCTCGGTACCTTGGAGACTGAGAGACCAGGAGGGCTCCTTTGCCATGGCAACTGGGTGCTATGATGAGATCGGTGCACAGCGCTGAGATGCGGACTTGGGCGTCGATGGCAGTGCGAGAATGTAAAGAATGTGGCAAGAAGAAAAAATAAGCTTTAGTCTTTTCATACTGATGAATTATAAATGTATAAATATTGCTTCAGTAACAGGAAGCTCGGATTTGAATAATGTTCCGATCGCTCGAGAAGCATTACGACACGTCTGTATAATTATTCCATCTGCTTTGTTTTTATTTCTAATAGACATCTGAAATGACCTGGGCAACCAAAACCTGTTAAAAAAAATGTTTGGTAGAATTTTCTAGAAAACTACTAAAAGTTGACTAACATACAGTACATCATGGTGGTGCTGTTACTGTAAAATAACCCACACTATGTAAAAAAAAAAAAATAGGGGATGTGGTTGCTCACTGGTTAAGGTTCTGGATCAGTGATCAGATTGTTGGGGTTTGAGACCAAGAACTAGCAAGTTACCATCATTGGGCTCTTGAGCAAGGCCCTTAACCATACTTGCTTCAGGGATGCCGCACACTCTGGCTGACCATGCGCTCTGACCCCAGCTTCCTAATACGATTGGATATTTGAAAACTACCCAATTTCCCCCTGGGGATTAATAAAGTATAGTAAAATAAAATATAATAAAGGCACAGCCTGAAGTGTTATTACCGTCGTACACCATCGACAGGATTTTCCAACAATAAAATGCTTTTTTTAACCTTTTAAAGTAACTTCTAATGTATTTAGAACCTGCGTTAAAAAAGTCATAACTGTTCCTGTTATCACTTACATTACGTCAGCTACAAATGATTATTTGTGATACGGTAAAGGAGTCTGATATGAAACGGAGTTTATAAAAACAGCACATCCCGCTTTTTTCCTTTTATACCGTAATACAATGTACTGTATATCATGGCCATAAGCCCCTTACTGTATATTTAGAAGACTAGTAAGACAAGTTAGGTTCTTGCATCGCTTATGTTATAACAGCTTTAAACACTTTCGAATTGAACCTTTTCTTATTCAATTGGAAAAGGGTTAGGGTTAGGGTTATAAAAGTTGAAGTTAAAGTTAAAGTTCAGTTTATTGGTCACATGCACATCATACAGTACAACATACAGTACAATTCTTTGATTCTGCATATCCCAGCATACAAATTTGAACGCTGGGGTCAGAGCGCAGGGTCAGCCAGAGCGAACAGTGCCCGTGGAGCAGGTGAGGTTAAGGGCCTTGCTCAAGGACCCAATGACGGTGGCTTGCCTGGTGCCGGGCTTGAACCCCTGACCTTCTGATCACTGACCCAGAGCCTTATACCATTGCGCCCCAGCCAGCCCCAGCCAGCCCCAGCCAGCCCCAGCCAGCCCCAGCCAGCCCCAGCCCCTTTATTGTATAAAAGACAATATAGTTGTCTTAGAACACGTTTTTAATCTGTTAACGATTGCCCATGTACTGCATTTGTATAACGGAAAGCTATACTGTAAGTATGAGGGTTATTATAGGAGGAAGTGTGATACTAAATCTGAAATAGGGTGTAACATATAGACCTGATGGTCAGGTGACCCAAATACTTTTCCATATAGTGTAGCACTATAGTATAAAATGCAAGGTTGGATGCTGTGAGACACTCTGCAGACTGTCGAACCCAGCATTCCTCACCTCACATCTATTGTATGGGGATTTACAGTACATGGTTAGTACAGGTCCATGTGCCGGCAGAAACAAGTGTGTACAGGTCCACATGTAAGTGCAAACGTTCATGAGTGGGTGTATTTACGTGCACTTTCAATCATTCTTTCTCTTTCCTTTATTCTCTCTCTCTCTCGTTCGCTCGCTCTCCCCAATGTTGAAGTGCAAAGCAAACATGTAACAGCAGCAGCCGCAGTAGTCCTGGGGTGAAGAGTGTGAACTGCCTCTTGTTTGTAGACCGAGCTCCTGTTAGTTTCCTGTGGCCACGGAACAAAAAGTGGTTGTCTGTGTGTGTGCTCTGTATCACAGTGCCATAAAGCAGGGGACCCTGACCACATGACTAAAAGGAAGTGAAGCAAAGGAACCGTTCTTGTACCTCATCCTAGCGACCGTGGTACTGATGTAGTGATGTAGCCCAAACCGATTTATAATGGATATAAAGGCTGCAGTCATTCCACACGCATCAATGTATCACTAATGTTTAATCCTAGGGTTATGGTCAGTGTTAAGGTTATTTTATAGGTTAATGCGAAACACCTCTTTATAGAAATGAAAATAGTCCTTTATCAATGCTCTGTGTTATATCTCATCCAACATGTGACTGTAGCTATCCTGACAGTGCTTCCTGATTTATTCAGTATTTTCCTCAAATCCATCCTCAGCTGTTATGTTGTCTGTCAGAACAGTTTAAGACTCTTATGTCCACCTTCATCCATTCTGATCAACTCCATTTGGGATGGCTGTATTTATATTGCATGACTCGTCATGAAGCGTTACAGCTTTGTAACTGTACATAAGGTTTGGCTGCCTGCAGGCGATATCGGATCAGCTAATTCATGGTCCGGTACGCTAACTTGTTTGGGTTTAAGCCCTCAGGCACAACAGCAAAATGACCAGAGTACTGTATTCAAGCTTGCAATAGCTAACATTTTTACTAAGGCAGGATTCTATACAGGAATATTTTTTAAAGTTGAAAAACCTTATGCATACAAATGTTGTTTTTTTTTTATATATATCATGTTCATTTGACACTGTAACTACATACATTTGGACTCTAATATTAATTAGTTTAGTTTATTTATAATTGATTTAGTTATTAGTTATTTATTTAGTTTATTAATTAGATTCATATTTCAACTATTCAGTTGATTGTGTGACTGTTAAGGGAACGTACTAAGCTTATGCAATAATATACAGTGTAGTATATCAAATATTTTTTCGTACAAAAATGTGGCCGTTGCTTTCAGTTCCTTTAAAATTGAGTATATTTCATTATATTATATTTATATTATATTTATTTCTGGAAATCCTGGGTGTTCTTGTGCTAGTTTGCTATATGTAAATAAATTGTATATAACATCTTTATAAAACCCTGTTAAAGCATCTATATTAGCTGTAGTGATGATTAAGCATAAGACGCAAACTTTCCAAAGAAATTTCTGTTTCTAAAAGAACTCTTTCATCACTCAGCAAGCTAATGACGAACCCTGAAATCGTTTCTCTAGAAACTTTTATTACACCTCCTATTGTAATTCTTCCTCTTTTTATTTACATAATTTTTTTTATCTTTCACGCGTATGTAAAATATCCACGATGTACATATTTGGACGTGGCTCATCTGAATCCATGCGGTGTTCGGGTATCTCCTCAACCACAAATTTGACTAATTAGTACAAATCAGATGTGTACACATGTAAGTTCATTTCTCTTTTTTTTTTTTTCTTCATGTCTGTAAATGAGCAGAGTTCATAACCAAAATGACACTTTTCAGCTGACGAGATTTGAAAATTCGGTCGGTCATAAATCAAATCTGAAAGTGTCTGTCTTCCAGAATTCACTTGAGTCATGCCCGCCTTGAATACTCAGGAACAATAACAGCTCAGCCAGCGGGTTTAGTCATCACTCTGCCCTTCCAGTATTACACTGGAAAAAAACAAAACAAAGACATTGCATAAGACACGGAAAAGGTAAGCAGTAGGTAAGCCTTCAGAAGCAAATAATTAGCACAGAGCAACTAGAGCACGTACATTACTTTAGCCTGATACTTAGATGTCGCTACAATGTTGGCATATAGGAGGCGCATGCTAATGATTCTCTTCGGGAATTTCCCCATGGAAAAATGATACGCTTACACATTGGACATATGATATACGAGACACTCCACCCCGCCCCATGCAGCCGAACACCCCGTAACCAGTGATACGACCAACTACATAGTCTGATTTTAATTTGAAGCTCCTTATAGGAGTCCACATCTGATAAATGTTAAGAGCAAAAACATTAACCAGAAGTCATATGGTGTTCTTATGTCAGGAAGACATAGACATAACAATTACATTTACATTTACAACATTTGGTATTATCCAGAGTGACACGTTGAGGGTTAAGGGCCTTGCTCAGGGGCCCAGCAGTGGTAGCTTGGTGGTGCTGAGAATTGAACCCCGGTCTTTGGATCTTCTACAACTACCCCAATTAAAGCCCTGTTAAAAGTACAAATGATATATGGTGATATATGATATAGGGGTGGTGGTGGCGGCGGCTCAATGGTAAGGAGTAATCAGAGGGTCGGGGTTCAAGCCTCACATCAGGCAAGCTACCATTATTGGGTCCTTGAGCAAAGGCCCTTAACCTCACTTGCTCCAGGGGCGTCGTACATTCTGTCTGGCCTTGCGCTCTGACCCCAGCCTTCAAAATCATAAGCTGGGATATGTGGAGTAAAAATATTTCACTGCATGTACTGTATGTGTATGTGATAAATAAGATCTGGTGTACATACTTTAAGTAAACTTGTGAAATTATTTTTCATCACATTTCATGTCAGCTTTGAAAGACTCACTGTCTGTTTTAGGACATGGTACAATCAGATGATGGCACGCATTGAAATTCCTGTTCGGCAGGTTAAACCGAACTGCAGCCTTTTAAATCTACAGCTATGTTGATTCCAATGCATTACTACACATTTATCAATATTACTGTATTTCAGGCTGTTTTTGATATTATTTTTGTTAGTTCACACAATGTTTCATTTGCGCCACAATAGCGTCCCCTTTTTACCTTACACATTGACGTAGTAAAGCTAAAGCCTCTGTTTCACTAAAAGTAACGTGGACCAACCAACGGATGCATTTAAAATGCATAAAGCTTCTATAATTATGTAAAGACTACCCACAGTGCACCTACAATTTTTCACCTTAATCCTAGACATTAGCAAGCTTAGTAAGCTAGCTAATCGTAAGATGTTTTAGCTAGCTAAAGTTAATGCTAGACATTAGCAAGCTAGCTAATTGTAAGCTGTTTTAGCTAGCTAAGATTAATCCTAGACATTAGCAAGCTTAGTAAGCTAGCTAATCGTAAGATGTTTTAGCTAGCTAAAGTTAATCCTAGACATTAACAAGTTAGCTAATTGTAAGCTGTTTTAGCTAGCTAAAGTTAATGCTAGACATTAGCAAGCTAGCTAATCGCAAGCTGTTTTAGCTAGCTAAAGTTAATGCTAGACATTAGCAAGCTAGCTAATTGTAAGCTGTTTTAGCTAGCTAAAGTAAATGCTAGACATTAGCAAGCTAGCTAATCGCAAGTTGTTTTAGCTAGCTAAAGTTAATGCTAGACATTAGCAAGCTAGCTAATTGTAAGCTGTTTTAGCTAGCTAAAGTAAATGCCAGACATTAGCAAGCTAGCTAATCGCAAGTTGTTTTAGCTAGCTAAAGTTAATGCTATACATTAGCGAGCTTAACATTAGCAAGTTATCTAATCATAAGCTGTTTTAGCTAGCTAAAGTTAATGCTAGACATTAGCAAGCTAGCTAATTGTAAGCTGTTTTAGCTAGCTAAAGTAAATGCCAGACATTAGCAAGCTAGCTAATCGCATGCTGTTTTAGCTAGCTAAAGTTAATGCTAGACATTAGCAAGCTTGACGTTAGCAAGCTAGCTAATCGTAAGCTGTTTTAGCTAGCTAAAGGTACTGCTAGACATTAGCAAGCTAGCTAATTGCATGCTGTTTTAGCTAGCTAAAGTTAATGCTAGACATTAGCAAGCTTGACATTAGCAAGCTATCTAATCGTAAGCTGTTTTAGCTAGCTAAAGTTAATGCTAGACATTAACAAGCTAGCTAATCGCAAGCTGTTTTAGCTGGCTAAAGTTAATGCTAGCCATTAGCAAGCTAGCTAATTGAAAGCTGTTTTAGCTCGCTAAAGGTAATGCTAGACATTAACAAGCTTGACATTAGAAAGCTGGCTAATCATAAGCTGTTGTAGCTAGCTAAAGTTAGTGACATTAGCTAGCTTGCTTAGGATATTTATTTATCTATTTAGTAACTATAATGAACTAACTTTAGTCATTAGGTTTGCTCACTAGCTCACTTTAATGTATCCCATTAAGAAACTTTTTGGATAAGATAGCTTATTGAACACAGATGATCACTAAAGCTTTTTTTACTCCATTGCGACCAAACTTCCCCGCATTTGTTTACATTTCCGCCCAACTTTGAACTTCCTGCCTTCCTGAGTTGAGCTTTCATCCAACAAGGGACTTTGACTGAAAGTAAATTATTTCAATATGACATCAGTTTTTAGTCGAAATAAGCCAACTGCTATTATATAATGAGCCATTCTTTCGGTCATACATAATTAATTCATTAATACCCTTACACACAACGTCCCCTAACCTCCCTTTCTGAGACTAAACCGAATCTTCTACACGTACACCTCGTACACCTAATCAAACGCTTGTGTAAAGTCTTTACCATACAATCTCATCCTTAAAGCTGGGATAACATGGAATAACGCACACTGCTTTCTTTCTATCTTTCCAAATCAGGAAATAGAGTGTTAAATAGATGAGATATCCGAGGTCTAGCCCTTGCAGTCTGTGTCTCTGTCCTCCACTGGACGCCCCCGCTGGACGCACCTTTATGCTAATGACAGGGATAGCACGAAGGGGAGGTGGTGAAAGAAGGTGGGCGAACAGAACAGGGGAGCAAGAGAGAGTCTCCATCAGGCTGCCAGCCCGAGCTAGTGATTAATTCCAGCAGATGCATGGTATTTGCTTCTGAGTGTGGGGGAGTGAAAATCTCTTTCTTTCCCTCTTGGTTTTTTTTCGCCCGCTCTTTCGCTTACTTTCTCTTATTCGAACTACCTCCGTCTCCACCCAGGCAGGCTGGCAGGACTTAATTAAATATTAACCAACGGGTGATCGAGTGAGTAAGGACAGACAGAGGCGTGGGTTTCTGTGTAGGTGCAGGGAGAGCCGGCCTTTTATAACAACGACCGGGAGAGCCCACTCCGCACACACACACACACACACACACACACACACACACACACACACACACACACACACACACACACACATACTAATAAGGATTTCACCAGCATGTGGGCTGGAGCAGTGTTATATCACAACAGGTTAGACCAAATGCCTACAGGTGTCTGGATCCCCCTTTCCTTCCCTGTTTGGAAGCACTGTCCCACAGCCTGCTACCATTTCTACCACTATCTATAAGAAACGTATGCATATGGACTTATCTTGTGGCACATGACCTTTAAGGAGGGGTTAAGGCTTATATTTTATTACATTGGTAAAAATCGGGCTTTGCATTTTTGGATAACTAAACTAAAATCGTTAACTCAAATCTTAGTCCATCCATCCATCCATTATCTAGTGTTTATCCTGTTCAGGGTCGTGGGGGCGCTGGAGTCTATCCCAGATAACTTAGTGTGTGAGTTAGGGCGGGGTACATCCTGTACAATCAGCAGTTAATCGCAGGAATAACACTTAGAGGCAGACAACCATTCACACACACATTCACTCCTATGGAAAATTTAGAGCAGCTAATCATACTGGATGGGATAATAGTCTATGGCATGGAAGAAAGTATGCAAATATTTATGCAAAGAATGAAACCCATGTAGAGTCAGGATGAATACAGTTGTTAACCTGAGGTCATAGGCTCAAAAGATGTGATCAAACACCCTAATGACACCCTAATTTTCCATTTTATTAAATCCCTATATATAGCAAGTAATAAGCTGGAAACTGGAAACAGTTTAATTGGACACTCATAATAAAATATTATTTTAATTTAGAACCTCAATAAAAACACCTTATGTATTTATCAGTAATGTATCTTTAGTGCCCTAGTAATATTCTTAGATAGCATTGCATTCGGAACATTTAGGTATTTCCTTGGAAAGTGCTGTGATGTGACTATTAACTGATATCACTTTGGTCAGCGGGCACTCTTACAGAGGCTCACAATTACTAAAAGGCCACTTAAACTCCTGCTTATACTTCTGCATTTCAGTCGCCAAATGGCACGGTTAAATCTGAAGGTGCTTAATTAAATCTTTGCAAAAAGTGTAATTAAATCATTGCATTTCTTTTCCCAAAAGCAAATTCTCATCACTGTAGTCCCGGGGGGGAATTTCTCCCAATTGAAAGTAAGAGAGGCACCGCACTTGCACTGAGTCAGCAAAGGCCTATCGATCTGTCCTCTGCAGAGTCCCTGCTCTAAGATCAGTGCATTTTTTTGTAGTGCACTCTCTTTCTTTCTTTTTTTTTTTACAGTTTTTTTTGCAAATGCATGAGGGTGTGTTCTAACTGACTAAGAATACCTTCATATAGCGCCAGAAAAGCACTACCCAACCACAATTAATCTGTTTAAAAGCCCCTCACCATATCAGCAACAACATCCTGCAAGCAGTGTTGCCAAATCGGTTGGTTTAACACCCAAAGAGTCTATTTTTAATCAAACTAAGCTCTGAAACCTAAACAGCGAATGCAATCACTTCATTAATTTGCTACCAGTCTCATGAACCTTATGCATCCTTATGCATATGCATAAATGCATTATGCATACACACTGAGTTACATTTACAGACATGGAAATGTGAGAATTGGCAGCGCAATTTCTATTAAGAAAGAATTCGTCTTATGTCCTATTTAGTTCGTTTAATTATTCTGCTGGCTGACAGTAAATTGGGAAAGAGGTTGTAAATCATAACTGGCCTGCAGGAAGCCTGTCAAAAACTGGCAACCCTGTCTGCAGTCCTGGCTCACCAAAATGATGCCGCATGCTCACACAACCTGTGTAATGGCAATAGAATGATATAAAATCTATTCAAGAGATTTAAAAAAAATCATAAATAAATAAAACATCATCATCATTCAATAAATGCAGTGATATCCTATGAATAATAAAAAATAAATTACAATCACTATTATTATTATTATTGGTAGTAGGTAGTTGTAGTAGTAATATTTTTTTGTCCTCTCAGAATATTTCTTAAGAATATACAAAGTGCCTACATGGCATAAAAGGCATGTAATGAAAGTTGCTTCCTGTTTTAATCATTGGCTACTTGTCTCAAATCAAATCAAACTCTTACCAGTCAAGTCATCTTATTTTTTAGTATTTTTAATTAATCCAAACCACAAATATGCCAACATTCATCTTGATTACTATACCTATTAAAGTGAGCCTATCTAAGTTTAACTGAACAAATTATTGATCTCATACCGTCGAATTTTCACATAAACCACTGAAAGACATCAGTTATAACATCAACATCTGCACGCGCGAGTATTCCGACTATGTGTTTAAATTAATTAACGCTGTAGCAATAACGCTTTATACAAACAACAGCAATTATCCCAAACACTTTCGCTGTATCCCAAACCAAATATCATGCCACCTACACTAAATGTACTGTCGTCCTGTTTGTTGCTTGTTGTGACGTTTCATTTCTTTTCACGTCGCGCGCGCCTATGCCGAATGCAATCATGGCGTTCACGTTAATCTCTTCTGCCTGCAGGAGGATTTTAATGTAGCAGCAAAATGAAGTAACAAACTCCATTTAATTTGGGCATTAGCGATAATGCATGGCTGGAGATTGAGCAGGAAAAAAAAAGTTGTCGGTCATAAATGTTGGAGCGAGCTACATAAAATAGTGCTGACATGAGTTATTGTGCTGGACTTCAACTGCAATCCGAACTCTCTCTCTCTCTCTCTCTCTCTCTCTCTCTCAGTCTTTCGCTCGCTGGCAGCGCGACACCAGGAAACTCCAAAAAAGGACAGGGAAGTGGAAACCCACCGGAATCATTCCTTATGTAGTCATGACCCTATATGGCATGGCGGAGCGAAGTTTTCCGGCCGGCGCACAACAGGGAAACCCGAATATTAACCGAGCGCGTTTTTATTTCCGTGTTTATCTCGAGCGATTTTGCAGCAGACAATACACGCGTGATTTTCCTCTCCATTTATTTCACAGACCTTAAAGTTTAAAAGCGTCTCGATTGTGCTTCTTTTTCTCCTTCTGGCAAGCGTCATGTGTCCTCGGCTGCAGTGCCTAAATATGGGCTTCCTCCAGTCCATATATGGACATCTACGTCACGAGGGAGTGTATATAAAGGACTAGGGAACCTCGGGCGCGGAGGAAAGAGCGCTAAGAGCTCAAGCGACTCAACAGCAGATAGATAGCTGATAGACAACATAGTGCGATATAATCTCTAAATACAGCTTTAAACAACAAAGTCTCGAACTGAATATTATAATAATAATAACAACAACAACCACAACAAAAACGCCTGACAAAACAGAACAAGACCCAATCTGATTGTGAAAGGGTCCATGTTCAGATATATATTTTTTTTCATTTAACGGTTTTGGAGTGTGTTATGAGTAGAAGGACACACTGATTCATCCGTTGAAGGTGGAAAAGTGGATTTTCTTACCTTTTTGGACAAAGCAAAAAGGAAGGAAAGCAAGCAAGACACAGTGAGGAGGGTTAGCCAGAGACAGAAAGAAGAGGCAACACAGCATCTTCACCGATCTCGTCCCAAAGGGGTTACCTGCTGATCTGTCACTGCACGCTACTCTGCAAGCTACACACACTCCAGAGAGAGAGAGATAGAGATGGCTGCAGCCAAGACGGAGCTCCTTCCTTCTCTGCAGATTTCAGACCACCTGAGCTTCCCTCACTCCCCCATGGATAGCTACCCCAAGCTGGAGGAGATGATCATGCTCAACTCTGCGGGGATCCTGAACGCCTCCGCACCAGAGGGCAACGGTTTTGGCTCTGGGGAACCTGGTGAGCAGTACGACCACCTGACTGGAGGTAAAGACTACGAATAATTTATTCTGCTTTGGGGGGAATTTGTATTTTTCCTGCAGAAGGGTGAATGAGTTAAATATCTTAAGCTGTCCTCAAAAACAAAAAAGGTTTTAAAAAAAAATGTATATATATCTATGTATATATATATATATTGTATTGCTGCAATTTTATTATAATTAGTTGTACAGCATTGTTTGAAATTGAGCATAGCTGCCAATCAAAGAATTTGTACTAAATAAGTTCTCTTTTTAAATAAATAATTAGAGAATGCATCTAATGTGTGTTGCAATCAGCTATCTAAAACCTGCAGGTTAATTTAAATGGCTTTTTTGCACCAGCTGAACAGCAGATTGATTAAATTATCAGCTGCTTTTAGCCGTGTAATGGAATTGAAAGCTGGGAGAGTATGAAAGAGAGGGGAGGGGGGCAAGAGAGAGAGAGAGAGAGAGAGAGAGAGAGAGAGAGAGAGAGAGAGAGAGAAAGAGCATAAATGCAGATGGCTTATCTTGTGGTGGCTCAAGAGATTGTCTCTAAAGCAACTCAATAAACGTGTGTGTGTGTTATGGAGAGCTCAGCAGCAAATGTGTTGTATGTGTTTAGTAGGTTGGGGGGGGGGATTCTTTTGCTCCTCCATCAGCACCTGCTGCTATATCTGAGAGAGTGGGGAAACACATACTCCGCTTTCAGCTGGGTCTCCCATCTCAAACACCTTAGGGCTCTTTAATGTACATTAGTCTCAGAGCAGCTGAGAGAAACACTCATCCAGAACATGCGTCTTAACTTTCTCCCTTTTGTTGTTGTTCTCTCTGTAGATACTCTACCTGAAATTGCCCTGGGCTGTGAGAAGTCCCTGGCTGAGCAGGGTTATGTCTCTCAGCGACTGCCTCCCATCTCCTACACGGGCCGCTTCACCCTCGAACCCGCAAACTGTAGCAACAGTCTGTGGGCAGAACCTCTGTTTAGCCTGGTCAGTGGACTGGTTGGTGTCAACACACCCGCCACTTCCATGACATGTTCAACAGCCCACGTCACTCCTTCCCCCTCACCTGTTTCAACTTCAAGCTCATCCTCCTCTTCCTCCTCTCCTCTTTCTGCAACATCATCCTCGTCGACATCCAGCCTCAGTATGAGCTGCTCGGTGCACCACAGTGAGCCCAACCCCATTTACTCAGCCGCACCAACCTACTCCAGTGCCAGCCCTGACATCTTCCCTGAGCCCACTGCCAACTTCCCATCAGCAGTGGGTAATAACCTGGCATACCCACCACCAGCTTACCCCAGCAGCAAGTCGTGTGGGGCCAGCTTCCCTGTTCCCATGATCCCTGACTACCTGTTTCCCCAACAGCAGACCGAAATCGGCCTGCCTCCAGTAGATCAGAAGCCGTTTCAGACACAGCAGCCTTCGCTTACACCGCTCTCTACAATCAAGGCCTTCGCCACACAAACTGGCTCGCAGGAGCTGAAGAGTGTCTACCAGTCGCACCTCATCAAGCACAGCCGTGTGCGCAAATACCCAAACCGACCAAGCAAGACACCGCCACACGAGCGGCCCTACGCCTGCCCTGTGGAGACATGCGAGCGGCGTTTCTCTCGTTCTGACGAGCTTACACGCCACATCCGCATTCATACGGGCCAGAAACCCTTCCAGTGCCGTATCTGCATGCGTAACTTCAGCCGCAGCGACCACCTCACCACTCACATTCGCACACACACCGGCGAGAAGCCCTTCGCCTGTGACATCTGCGGACGCAAGTTTGCCCGCAGCGACGAGCGCAAGCGCCACACTAAGATCCACCTGCGGCAGAAGGACAAGAAAGCTGACAAAACCACATCAGTCTCCACTGCCATCCAGAACTCTCTCACCTCTGTCTCCATCTCAGTCCCCTCACCCGTGTCAAGCTACTCATCTCCTATCACCTCCTACCCGTCTCCAGTCTCATCCTTTCCTTCTCCAGTAGCCTCCTGCTATTCCTCTCCTGTCCATACATCCTACCCTTCCCCCTCCATCGCCACCACTTACCCATCTCCATCCACCACCTTCCAGACCCAAGTGGCCACCTCCTTCGCCAACTCTGTGGCCAGCAACATGTACAGCTCTCCAGTTACCCCGCTGAGCGACATGCAGGCATCACTGTCTCCAAGGACAGCTGAAATCTGCTGAGAGCTTCTTCTGCCATGTCCTCCCGGTCCGCCGTCACTTTTGCTCCCGTCTGAAAGGGTGAGAAAGTGTTAACAGACTTCACAGTTATTCATTTAATTTCCCCTTCTGCAAAAGCACTTTTCCGGACACACTCTCCATGATGCTGAGGTATACATGAGGCAAACAGTCGAGGACTTAAAGACGTTTGAAAAGAAAATTTGCCTCAGACTTGAGACCTGAGGATTCCCATGACTTTTAAGGATGACAAAGTAATGCTCCAGGCATTGGCAAGTTTTTTTTTTTCCCTCCGAGTGTACAAACATAAATACGGTTAACGACCTTATTGTTGTAAACTAATGCCTGCAGGTTTCAAGCTTAAATGTCCTTAATGGGCATTTACAAACAGACATTGAATAATATACATAAGCTACAGTATATGTATATTGTACATGTGCCATGTTTGAGGTTTTTTAGTTGTTCGTTTGTTTTTATTTACTAGTACCATGGTTGTGAAAATTGCTTTGAATATTTTCATTGTATTATTCGAAATTGAGCAAGGCCATATTTTATACATCCCGTAGTTCGTAGTGAAAATTCTGTGATAAGTTTTTTTTTACTCTGTTCGGATAAAGAGTACTTACGTATTCTGACGCATGTGTAAGAGTAATGTTACTTTCTCTTGTTTTGTAAATATCATCCGCTGGTACTATTTCTCTCATTCTTTCTCTCTCTCTTTCTCTCTCCCTCTCTCTCTCTCTCTCTCTCTCTCTGTCTTTTTCTTTCTTTCCCTAATGTGACATCAAAAGGTCTGCTAAATGGAGGGATTTATTACAGAGGCAAAGCAAAGCATCAAATCTTCAAAATTTTCGGTGCCTTTTGAGAATCCTTGCAGATATTTTGACAGATACGCACGAGTGGATGCTTTGCATCTAGCCTTAAGGTTTAAGGGAATTTTGATTTTTTTTTTTGTCCTTTATTTTTCCTTTATTCAGAAAGTCATTTCAAGGAACGAAGTGAAACTATACGAGGGCACTGCTTCATGTTTTTTGGGATGTAAGCAAAAAAGAAATCTCTATTTTTGTAACTGAACTGTACATATCTACAGGAGTTGGAATGCTGTAATTACCTACTGAGTAGGCATGGGATTTTTTTGTATGTTATTTACATGCAGTCCATTATTTTGTTGTTATTTTATTTTTTGTATTTGTGTTTGTTTAGAAAAAAGTGACTGTTTATGGCTTCGAAACACATTGAATGCGCTTAACTGCCAATGGGATATTTGGTGTACAAAATATCCTTTCTAAACAGATACATGAATAAAAATATAAATATATATATAGTATATATATATATATATATATATGAACAATGTTCAACTGTTGTCTCGTGTTT
>JAOUQX010000001.1:15576679-15591986 GCA_028566295.1 Liobagrus marginatus
AATTACCATCCACTTTAATAGGAATACCTATACCTATAGTGATCCCATCATAAATTATTCAATTATGTGGCGGTAGCAGAACCACATCGCATGAAATCAAATAAATTTGTCAAGAACCTTTTTAAATATTAAAAATACTAAAATGTGCTGCCTTAGTGACAAACAAAGCCTTGTGTATAGCAGTTAATGTGAGTTTTACCAGGGAGACCTGGGCTATAGAACATAAAGAAACACGTAAATAAATAAATAATTTTTTTAATAAAACTTGTGTTTTGGCATGTTACTTATTGACAAGGAGTTCTGGGTAACCTATTTACAAAAGTCTCAAATCTGTTGATTGATTGGCATTCTAAAACTTTTGACCGGTAGTGTATGTATGTATGTATGTATGTATGTATGTATATATGTATATATATATATATACACACACACACACACACACAATAATATAGTATAGCGCTCATAAGAAGCTGGATAGGCGTTCACCAAGATGACTTCCTCTTTTCCGCACACCTATTCTGCAACATCTCTAGCCTTCAATGGTGTGATGATAGGAGGCTATTTATACTACAGAAAGCAACTAGCTGCTAAGTTCCCTAGCTAATAAGCCAAGCTGGGAAACTAAGCAAACGACACACATCTGCTGTTGTGCAGAACCCCAGGCAGATTTGTACTAAAGCAGAATGTCCTTTTAGTTTTACTATTTTAAACTTCGCTGGGACCCACCCTACTCAGGGCCTTGGATCATTTCAGTTTAAGCCAACAAAGGACCAGTGTAGATTATGTATTTGTCAGGGTGTTACTTGGAAAACTCTGGTACACGGGTTTCTGAGTCAAATTATATAAATTACATTAAGCAAGTATTGTTTTTTAATACGCAGAGCTGAAAATTCAGAACTATCCATTTAAATCAGCATTTTAGTATTTGATTAGTAAGCAAATTTATTACAAATGTATTATGTTAGTTAAATTGCCAAGGCTGATTTAATTTGTAAGGATACGGTTATTTAGAAACACAGTCTGACAGCTGTTCATTGAAATTATAAAAAGGGAACGTCTTTTGCAGTAATTCAATTTGTGAGGTCATAACCTACCACTAACCAATCAGCAAATCGAAACACATACAATCCAGGCGTCAGATTTAAAGTGCGAATATTCCCTGACAGTTCTGATTGGTCGATTGCGTACAGCACGTGACGGAAACAGAACGGCCGTAAACTATAAACGGTTTGTACCTGCGTGACGGTTCGGTCAGTAACCCGGACACGCGGTCATCATATTGGAGATACCCGGATGTAAACAACAGCATGGAAGCGAATGAAAGAAGTGGTGACGTATGAAGTCCGGGAAACGGGATTCGAATTGAAAGCGACTCGTTTCAGCGATTCCGAGTCGACTCTTACTTGCGAGACAATAACTTTATTTATGATGCGCTTTCAGATTTACAACTTTGCAACGTCTTTTCATTCACGTACAGCTACAGTACACACTGCATGAAATGTCATTTCAAAACCATGATAGGGGGCCGTTTGTGAGATACCTCAAATACGGGACTTGTTTTAGTTCTGTCCCTATTTAAAATGCATACTTGTATTCAAACATGGTTTTAACTATTCAATCTAGCATTTTGTTACACGTCTTAAGTATTAGGCAAATAAATAAATCTGGTCTGTGCTTTTTGGACTACGGTACTTTCCATCGCGTTCTGTTTCCACTGCGGAAATGGCAAAGTCATAATGATTTGGCAACACTTTCAACCACACCGGGTGTAATATAATCAATCCGGCAATAGGAAGAAACGAAGACAGCGGCGGAAGAGAGGCGTGACAGCTGGACCGCTGAAAACGACAGTATGCCATTGTGGAATAGAACAGGGGGGAAAATAGTCAAGTGGGGAGAAGAGAAGAAGCCCACGAGAAAGAAAGATTACACTGTTCGTGGCATGCACGGCTGCTGCCTTGTTGACATACACACACACACACACACACACACTTGTACACACAAACAGCAGCGTGGAGAATTGTTCAACTCAACCCTCCCTCTTGTAATAAATTTGGTGTGACCGCACGCCTCCTATTCAACTCGGCTTGTAACAACCACACAGCCTGTGGTTATGAGGCAGTTGTGCTAAAAATGACACTGTGGTCCACATTACAATAAAGGCCATGATATTCAAACGATCCATAGGGCGGTAAACCGATCCGGACAACCCGAGAAGTCGGGGAGGTGCTATCTCAGTGGTTACGGTGCTGGACTGCAGCTCGGAAGATTGTGGGTTCGATTCCCAGCACCACCAAACTGCCACTGCTGGGCCCTTGAGCAAGGCCCTTAACACTCAACTGCTCAGAATAAGATAAATAAGTTTAAATCGTTCTGGATTTAAATACAGCGTATGAAAATGTCTCAAACAATATGTACAACCGAAGTTGCCATTTCCTGTAATAAACCTCCAGTTTTTTTTTGTTTTTTTTAAATCAGCCTCTGATTTGAGCATGACCTTCGTTCCAATGTTCCAAAGTTAAAGATCTTACCCCAAGATATGAATGATGACTAATTATGAAACCAGAAAAAGAATTCAGACCAGTAAGTTTGAAAAAACGGAACGTTCACCCACGACACTACATCAATCACCTCAGCTAATGTTGGGCCTCGTTTATGGTATAGGCGCCATGCTGGCATCCTACAGTATATGAGATATGTTTGTTTTCCATGAGCTGAGGAATTTCTGAACGATGCGTGGCGTATATTCGCGTTCTGACACCGTCCGGTTTAATCTGTACAATTCATCCAAAAAAAAAAAAAAAAAAAAAAAGAATGAAACAATTTTATTACACTTAAACGTACTAAATGTATCAGCTATGACAAATCTGCAGTAAACGGCTGCCTCTGTAAGAACAAGACTAATGTTCCTTTTGAATCCTTTTAATTAACTGAAGCTTTCATTGCTTGTTAGCTACTATTATATTACTTTTTTTGGTATGAGAGACAGACTCGGGTTGTTCTTGGCTGTTTTCATAGCTGCTACCTCCTACACTCTGTCTGTGAGGATTTTAGCTCTAGTTTTTGCTACTGTGAGGACATGTTGTTCCACAGAGACCACAAAATACTTCTCTAATGCGATTGGCAGATAGACGGAGAATAAAACCTACCACACTTTCAGTTTCAACTGATAAAAATCCAAATTCAGTACATTATTGATACGGTATTCATACAAAAATAAATATGGTGAATAGAAATGAATGTCGTTTAAGCCTAATAAGGTGGTGGATATATGACGCCATCTTTAACATTGGATAAGACCGTGTGTTTAAGGGTGGAAATACTGGCTGTATCGATTACGTCAGTGACGGACTTATATTAACCCAAAATTTGATTACGTGTTAACAAAAGGAATTAGAAAATTGTTTTGTTTTTTTTTCATATGTGAACGTCCACACGGTGACAAAACAGGTTCTTGGAAAAAGGCATTCATTTAGGGCAGGGATGTCCGAGTAGGTTTTTTTAGGATTTTATACAGCCATACAGGAAATGAAAGTTTGTAATAAAAACCTGAACCTAAACTAGGCGTCGGCCGTTACGGCTGGACACCCTGTCCTAGTCTCCGCCTTACAGGCCACATCCGGGGAATGTTGACTGATTGTCTGATGCGTCAAACTTTGCCGTACAAAACTTGAAACGGTTTCAAGAGTTCGTAGCTTATTCTGATTGGTTGAATACGACAGGATTTCCAGGAGATGTGCATGTCGTGGGTTTTTTTTTTTTTTTTGCAAAAAACTTCTCTAGGAACTAAAGCTGAACAATGAATGGCATTTGCAATAATATCGCAATATGACAAAACAGAATTTTTTTTATTGCAAAGGCGCAATTTCACAAAGCAGACTCACAGGAAGCAACAACTTGCACATGCAGCTCTGAACTTTGACCTGTTAACGTATACAACGGCATCTGTTAAAGTAGTTGAATAAAAATGTCATTCATATCAATTCCTGCTTCACCTACTTTCACCGTAACATAGGCCTACAGAAAATTATTATAACGTTTGTTTAATAATAATAGTGTGTTATTTGTGTGTTGAATAATACAGATTAAAATATGATCGCATATTAAATCGCAATGTTGGTAAAAAAGAAAAAAGAAAAAAATTTGACCACAAATAGATTCTTTTCCGAAATCGTTCAGCCCTACTAGGAACACAGTAAATAACAACACCTTTGTCTAAAGTATTGTATCCACAACATTGATGATTAGTATTTGTTATTTTTATAAGTTGACATTCTCAAAACAAAGTATATACACATTTTAATCGACTTAGTAGGCTCAATTCTGAATAGGTTACTGATAGAAAAGAATAAAATAATACTAATAATAAAATAATAGAATAGACCAAAATACTGAGTAGAAAGTTACTGAATAGAATAAATTAATAATACTAATACTACTAATAATAAATAAAATAATAGAATAGAATAAAATAATAACTACATAAAATAATAAACAATAAAATACTGAATAGAAAGTTACTGAATAGAATAGAATAAAACAATAATAATAATAATAAATAATAGCATAAAATTCTGAATAGTTACTGAATAGAATAAAATAATAATAAATAAAATAATAGAATAGAAAAAAATACTGAATAGAAAGTACAAAGCTGAATATTAAGTTCAACGACTTAAACAAAGGATCTATGGTTGTTTTGCTAGCGCTGTTGAACAGAATAAAATGTGATTGGTTGCTTAAAATAAAAATCATTATTTCCTTTTTGCCATTAAAACATGCCATGCAATTCAGGCCCTCTGACGTCAGTGGTGTTATGGCTTAATGAGACTAATTGAACTTGGAAGCAACTGATTGGACGAATGCAAGCAAGCGCAGAGAAGTTAATTCAATTAAGTTTTTCTTTCTCTAACATTAAGAGCCAGTTTCACAAAGCTCTAAAACGTTTGTTTTTATTTCAGGGGCACTTTATGGTATATTAATATCTGATAGTTCATTTATATAACTGATTCATCTGATTAGATCGAAATTAAAGCACTTGAACCCTGATCTATATTACTTTATTTGACTGATAGCAGGTACCCCTGAGATACAGCTGCTATAAACCCGGTTCACATTTTACACATCAAATAACATGCTTGACTTTTTGTTTTGTTTTGTTTTGTTTTTCCCTTAAACTCTTCCCTCTAAATGCAGTGTGTTTAGCTATAAAGGCAGCCGACGTTGAACCCGTCCCTTGTAACTGCCTCTCCCGGCCTCGGGGGAAAACAAGAAAAGCCTGTGTCAATGCACATGACGAGCCAGCTGGCTACAGCACACAGGAAGTCGGAGAAAAAGGGGGGCAAAAACAATCACAAACCTTGCATATCGCCCGCTTTCGGAGCCTCAATCAGTCCCTCGGCGTGCCTGGGATTCAGCTATCCCTTGCAGAAAAAAATTGACCAATCCCAGCCCAGAGAATGCGAACCAACCAATCAGGAACAAGTTTCCTTTGGGAACGCGCCAATCGCCTCACGTACGTTTAAACCTCCGTTCCAAATGACACTCAGCTTCCTACCAAGGTACACTATTAAACCGTGTAAAATAACGACTTTAACGGAATACGTAGCGCACTATTTAGTAAAATATGTACTAGTTAGGATTGTATCAATTTTGTTTCCGAAAGGAGTGCTCTCGCGAACTTCCTCGGGCAGGAAATCGAAATTTGAGCATGGGGTGAGCATTGAGAACGGGGGAATGGAAGGAGAGCGCGGTGGAGGAGGCGAAAGTGTGGGGGAGGGTTATTTATTTTATTTTTTTTACCAGAGATGAACAGAGAAAAGGGTGGAATGGCTAAGATAAGTTGTTTTTGCTGGTTAAGGATGAAAGTATAAAATAAGTTTGGGTCATAGGGCTGTCCAGGAAAACAACTTAGATACATTTTTTTATCGCGGGACATTTTATAACTATGGGTTATTTAATGAAAGTAAATAGCTGGCATTTGGTCCACGTCATTAACCACAGCAACTTACATTTGTCAGTTTTTGTTTTCCATCTGAGCAGTTAAGGGTTAGGGGCCATGCCCAGGGGGCCCAGTAATGGCAGCTTGGTGGTCTTGGGAATTAAACCCATGGTTTTCTGTGAAGCAGTCCAACACCTTTGTCACTAAGCTACCACGTCCCCCACGGATTCTTTTGGCGAACATACAATTCTTAATAAATATATGAATAGGAGGGCATGGTGACATGGTTTGCATGCCTTCCATTTCTATGGTTGAAATTTTAATCCTTGCATCTGCCCTGCGAGTGTGGATTTTGCACGTTCCCCTGCGCTTTGAGGGTTTCCATCCCTAGTCATAACACGTGTGGTTGGCTAATTGGCAACTCTGATTATGCCATTGTGCGTGCCATTGTGCACTGATGTGTTGCCACAATGTCCAGGGTGCCCCTCGCCTTGTACCCAAGAAAAGACTCCATGTTTTCTGCAACCCTGTGAAAGATAAGTGGTATAGAAAATGCATAAAAGCTACTTAATATCTTAATTGCCATTTTAAATAGTCATAGATGGCACGGATCAATAGATTTAAGAGGCGAACCGATTTAAATCAAGATTTCACAGTCGTGATGTCTCGTACCGTCAGCAGGAGGCAGTAGAGAAACCTATTACCGTGAAATCCTCTGTAAGGGCTACTGATGAACAAGCGTATCTGTCACTAGCACCCCGATTTGCTCTGCGCATGCGTGGCATTTACCCCGAAACCAAGATGGCGGTTCAAGAAACAGCTGCTCAACTCTCTATGGCTCTTAAGGTTCAAGAATATCCAACTTTAAAGGTTGGTAACGGCTTAATTTCCCGATAAAAACATTCGTAATATTTTTCGCGTCAGGATAAGTTGGTTTATGCTAGCTGTGTGGCGAACACTGTCGTTTAAACCAGATGTCAGAAGATTTTGAATCGATATAGAACTGTGCGGGTTTGTTCAGAGAGCTAAAGCTAAACAAGTTAGCATAACAACTCTGAGGTAGACCGGCTAACCGAAAGAGGGATGAAAGCTTAGTGGATATCAAGGATTTGCATTTATAAATTGATTTTTAAAAGCTAGAACAGGGTGTTTGCTGTAAATGTAGTCGCACCCCGTTAGCGTGCTTTGTTTAGTAAAATCATACTGTCTGTCATAAGAAACGCTCTGATGCTCATCAGCCCGTGCTATAGCCTCCCCTGCAGGCAACGGCTGTGTTAGCTGCCTATACTGAAATAGATGGTTAGCTGCTGGAATTCATAACCGGTGCATTAGTCGTGAAGTGGATTACGCCAGCATGCTACTAATGCTAGCTATTACGACGCGAATGCCGTTAACACGTCATTTTGGTTATTCGCTGTTAGCTTGTCATCGGGACACGTCCTGTACGTAGCTTGTGTTACCTAGTTACCAGCATAGCCTACCTTAGTGAATATCACAGAAGCACTGTGCACACAGATGCAGGTCGTTTAGGTGGATGTACGAGACACATCTGGATGCTGATCAGGAATGCACGTGCACGGGCGCTCATATTGGTTAGGGTGGTCCGTGCACGCGGATGATTATATCTCGCTTATATACAGATAAAGAGAGAGTCACACTTATATTCCCAACATGCCTTGGTTTTGATCATGGCAGAACATGTTATGGCTGCTCTGCCACCTTTGTTCTCTGCGCCACTGTTTTTTTTTTTTCTTCTCTCCCCTCTCTCCTACATCAGTCATGCAGTACCATTTCTCAGCTAAACTGCACACTGGTAGACCAGACAAAAACATGGGGGACTTATTGAGTTTAAAGCAGAGGGAGTGAGTCTCACTTGCCTTTCATTTCCGTTACTGTGCACGCATGCAGAATTTCAATATGCCGTGCGCTGCTCATTTGTGCTGCTTCCTGTCAGATCATTAAGTGTCCACTGTGGCATGCCACTGCAAATCGTCCATTTGTATGAAAGCTGCCAAAAAAAAAAAACCCCCACCGTAAATGACCGGCTTTTATTTATCTTCAGAATTAACTCATGATCTTCAATTGATCATGATGTAAAGCGCTTTATAAATACAATTGAATTGCTCAAAATATGTTTGGTATTTATGGACCCGTTTCAGTATTAAAGCAATATTTTAGATCAGGCCCAGATCATGTCTGTAAGGATTACTAAAAAAAAAAAAAAAAAAAGACCTGTGTGCGGGGGGCGCAGTGAGCAACAATTCTGCAGGTGGAGATGCCTTGTAGATGAAAGAAGTCAGAGGAGAGCTGACTGAAGGGATAGCAGAAGCTAACTCCAATAACTAGTCTTTGCAACCGTGGTGTGCAGAAAAGAATCTCAGGACACAAAGCATGTTGAACTACAAGAATAGTTCAATACAATTTAATAGAGAAAGACCACATCAGGTTACAGTCTATGGAGATGGTGGGTTCAGGCTCACTGAACCTGCAGGTCCCAGGAGATCATCGGCTTGTAAAATACTCGAAGCAACCTGTCTGCAGGTACCACAGTCGGTCATTACATTTACATTCACAGCATTTGGCAGACGACCCTTATCCAGAGCAACTTACATGTTATCCAACTGAGCAGTTGAGAGTTAAGAGCCTTGCTCAGGGGCCCAGCACTGGCAGTTTGTCGGTGCTGGAAATCGAATCCTGACAGCAGTCTAACACCTTAACCACTGAACTATCGCTTGCCCTTGCTCTCATTAAAATCACATATATTTTAAAACAAAAAAAGGTCTAATGTAAGACGTAAATTAATGTAACCTAACGTAAACTAGTAAAAAAACTGTATGACGTTTACCGCTGTTCCTAATAGAGGTTAGTGAGATGTTTTGTGGACACCAGACTGTTACACCCTTTGTTTGTCCAGCGTTGCACTTTGCTGTTACTAAGGATTCTCTGATCTTTTTGAAGCCGATACCGAGTACCAGTTTGTTGTCATGGTGATCGACCGATCCCGATGCTCTAAGCTTTATATAAGTGATCTGTAGCGCTCTGATCAGCGTTAACCTTTTTACAGATAAAGTAATACTATCGATGTTGCCTTTGTTATATGTTTATGTATTTGTTCTGTTTTTACCGTCAAGACGTTAATATATGTAATGTAACTATAGTTTTAACTTGCGTTTTTAACGTAAGTATGTTAATATATATATTGTAACTATAGTTTTAACAGTGTTAAATAATCATAAACGTTATTTTAATATTCCTTTAAAATGGGGTTTATGTATAGCACTATGTATATCAGGATACTTAGTATAAGACTAAAATAAATACAAAGATCGGTTTGTGAGATCGGCCGGGTTTAGTGAGTAATAGTCTATAATCTGAATCTTTTTTTTTTTTTGTCCGCCCGCAGGTTCCATATGAGACCTTAAACAAGCGTTTCCGAGCAGCGCAAAAGAACATAGACCGTGAGACGAGTCACGTGACCATGGTGGTAGCCGAGCTGGAGAAGACCCTGAGCAGTTCCTTCCCCGTAGTGGACTCCGTGGTCTCCCTGCTGGACGGCGTGGTGGAGAAATTAAGTGCGCTCAAACGGAAGGTAGACTCGCATAGTAACATTAGTACTTATACGCCAGGTTCAATATTTAATCAGTAACAAAAATAACTCTGATAGGCTTTTTTCCTCTCAGCTGACCTATGACCCACTTCCATTACTTTCCTTTCCTCTTAGTAGAATGATGCCGGAGTGATATACATGCCCAGTGACTGTCACTGGCCATGATTGCTCAAAATTCATTTCCAGTCATATAATAAGTGAAAGCGCCTTTGAAAATTTTGAGCAAATTAAATAAGAGTTTAAAGGAAAATAAGCGTTGCACTAAAGTGAGTAGAAGCTACATTATTGGTATTTTTTTATTTATTTGTTAAAGTTGAAGTAGTTAGGCAGCATAAATATGTGAATGCAAAGAATAAAAACTATGCAATTACCATATTCTGTATAGAACAGTGGTGCTTATTTACATTTACTTTCTTACTTGCAACCGAGCAGTTGAGGGTTAAGGGCCTTGCTCAGGGGCCCAGCAGTGGTAGCTTGACAGTGCTGGGAATCGATCCCTGGTCTTTGGATCAGCAGATCAACACCTTAACCACTGAGTTAACACTTCCCCCACTACCCCCTTATGAAGCATAGCTGCGTTTTATTATTATTATTTGTTTTTCTGTCAATAATACATTTATTTATACAAGAAATCACAACCCGCAATTTATTTGTTATTAATTCTACTAATGATTTGCATGTATGACTGAAGTAGGTTTGATAATCCGTAATAAACATGGTGGGAAATTTAAGCGACGAACGCTACAATAACTAGCCCTAATATTATTGTACGTATTAGCCTTATGTGTATATAGTATTATGGGATTTTTTTTAACCAGTTAAACATTCCCATGACTTTAGAGAGTTGAAGAGCCCCTGATCTGTGCTCCTTTTTGGTGTTTACAGAGACCGAAGACTGTAACCTTGGATGTTAAATGATTGTTGCGTTTCATTGTTCTTTACACACTAAGTAACGGTTCAGTACTTAGACCGGTGGTTTTCTGGTATCCGCTCATTAAAAGTCGGCTCGGACTGGATTTCTACACGGTTCTAATACTCATCGATCATCTCTTGAAGGCAGCGGAATCAATCCAGGCCGAGGACGAGAGCGCTAAGCTGTGCAAGCGGCGTATCGAACACCTGAAGGAGCACAGCAGCGACCAACCGTCTAACATGAGCGTGTGGAAGCGGAAGCGCATGGACCGCATGATGGTGGAGCATCTGCTGCGTTGCGGCTACTACAACACCGCCGTCAAGCTCGCTAAGCAAAGTGGCATCGAGGTGCGTCTCCGTTCCCCCTCTCAGCTTTGTTGCTTAAAAATATATTTCAATTGAGACTTATAACATCATGATGTGATAGAAAACGTACCTCTGAGGGAAAGAAATGTTTTTCATTATAAATTGCTCTCCATATGTTTACATTTTTTGCCAGGATTTGGTTAACATCGAGATGTTTCTCACCGCAAAAGAAGTTGAGGAGTCGCTTGAAAGGCAGGAAACTGCTACATGCTTGGCCTGGTGCCATGACAACAAGTCTCGTTTGAGGAAAATGAAGGTAACACTGCTCATTACGTTGTTTAGACTTTGAAATGAGTAGACTTCGCTTCTCGAATCCGATTGGCTGAGCCGTTTTACAGGTGCTGTAAACATCAAATCAGTTTATAGCATTCTTCTTCGTTCGTGAACTTGCTGCAGTAGAGTAAAAGTGGTCCCGGTTTACTATTATACAGTATATATTACATTGCAAACATGGTGGTTTAAAGTGTTTGCTGTTTTTATTTTTTATTTATTAATTTTTGTTATAGAGCTGCCTAGAGTTCAGTTTAAGGATCCAGGAATTTATTGAGCTCATTCGACAGAACAAACGCATGGACGCAGTACGGTACAGTGACCTCCTTTGGAGATTTTAATTCGACGAAGGGATTTTTGAAACGCATATCGTTTGTAAACCTGACCTGTGCGTGTGTGTGTTGCAGACATGCACGGAAACATTTCAGCCAAGCAGAAGGTGGGCAGCTGGATGAGGTTCGGCAGGTGATGGGCATGCTGGCGTTTCCTTCCGACACTCACATTTCCCCATACAAGGTGAGCCGGTTAGGGTTAACCTCCTAAGACCCGAGCTTTGGTTTGGCCTGCATTTTACGTTTACAGCTGGGCTGGCGTAAAGGGTTTTATTTCTTTTACACTTTAGTCATTTCCACCAAGAAGTGCACCTGAGACTGGAGACTTCTTCCATGAATGTTATATAAACATCTTACACAAACCTTTTGGATAATAATTTCAAATTCAGATCTTATTTATCACACGCACATACATGCCGTGAAATGTTTTTATTAGGCATATCCCAGCTTATGAATCTGAAGGTTGAGTTCAGAGCGGCGGGTCAGCCAGAACGTACGGCGCCACCTGGACCAACCGAGGTTAAGATTCAAGATTCAACAAGCTTTATTGGCGTTGCATCGTATATAGCTGTTGCAGTACACAATGGAATGAAACAATGTTTCTCCAGGACCATGATGCTACATGTAGCACAAAACAGAACAACACAGTCACATAACACACAACAGGACAACAAAGAGCTACATACAACACAGAGTACAACCAGAACAGACAGTACATACAATACACTACGGTACAACATAGAACAGCGCTGACGGTTGTGTAACAAATGCCAACTAGCGTTAGGGCTAAAACCTAGATAGTTTTTCCCACAGGCTTTGCTCATTGGGATGCATTTAATTTCAGAATTGCTTTATTCTTTAAATGAGAATTTTTCTATTTTCTGTGAAGCTGCTTTGGGACAATGTCTGTTGTTAAAAGTGCTATGGAAATACAGTATATTCCAATTGACTTGAACTGAACTGAGTTTTCATGAAGCATTTTTATCCCGATTGGGCTTTTAAACTAGTTGTAACCGGAATACAATGCTCCAGGTACACGGCGTTACTGTTGACTGTTAAGTGAGTCGTCGTAAAGGAAGTTTCTACGGCCTATAAAAATTACAATTAAAAATAATTCGTGTTTAGTATATTGCACATAATGTTAAACCCAACTACAGTTTTAAAAACCTCCGCTGGACACGAAGAAATCCTGTATTCTTATAGTCCAAGAAAGCTTTGTTAAGGCAGCGATATGATTTACAGGACACGTGTTGTCTCCTATAGGACCTTCTGGATCCAGGCCGCTGGAAAATGCTGATCCAGCAGTTTAGATACGACAATTACCGATTACACCAGCTTGGAAACAACTCTGTGTTCACCATCACTCTGCAGGCAGGGCTGTCTGCCATCAAAACCCCGTATCCTTGCAGCAATGAGCTTGATTACCTCCCACACACCCCATTTTCCTAAGAGGGTCTACAGTGTTTGTAAGCAAATGTAATTTCTAGCACCGATACATTTACTGGACCATATACAGTCTATTATATTCTTCGCTTCATAACTTTTATAATGTATAGGTTTTACTTTTTCCCCCTCAAGCATCCTTTATATTACAGTATGGATTGAACCTCTTCCTCTCGCCCAAATGACCAGTGTAATGACCTTGACTCGGCTCACAGACAGTGTTATAAAGAGGATGGTTCCTCTAAAAACCCCGACTGTCCAGTATGCAGCAAGTCCCTAAACAAGCTGGCTCAGCCTCTCCCGATGGCCCACTGCGCAAACTCCCGCCTGGTGTGTAAAATCTCCGGCGAGGTCATGAACGAGAACAACCCACCCATGATGCTGCCTAATGGCTATGTTTATGGCTATAATGTGAGTAGAGAACTGTTGCATGGCAGTATTGTACAGGACAAATAGGCCAGGCTCTATTAAACTATTTCATGCTCTCTCTCTCTCTCTCTCTTTTCATGTACACTACCACTGAAAAGCTATGGGGGGGGGGGGTAAAAGAAGCCTCTACCGGTCACCAAGCCTGCATTAAATGTGTTCTTGACCCTTTTTGGCCTTCCATATTTATGCTCCCGGCTGCCGCGAGTGTTTTGACTCTTTTGGCATTCCATATTTATGTGCCGGTTGCCTCAATTGTTTTGACCCTTTTGACCTTCCATATTTATGCTCCCGGCTGCCTCGAGTGTTTTGACTCTTTTGGCATTCCATATTTGTGCCGGTTGCATCTATTGTTTTGACCCTTTTGACCTTCCATATTTATGCTCACGGCTGCCTCGAGTGTCTTGACTCTTTTGGCATTCCATATTTGTGCCGGTTGCCTCTATTGTTTTGACTCTTTTGACCTTCCATATTTATGCTCACAGCTGCCTCGAGTGTTTTGACTCTTGGCATTCCATATTTGTGCCGGTTGCCTCTATTGTTTTGACCCTTTTGACCTTCCATATTTATGCTCACGGCTGCCTCGAGTGTTTTGACTCTTTTGGCATTCCATATTTGTGCCGGTTGCCTCTATTGTTTTGACCCTTTTGACCTTCCATATTTATGCTCACGGCTGCCTCGAGTGTTTTGACTCTTTTGGCATTCCATATTTATGTGCCCGATTGCCTCTATTGTTTTGACCCTTTTGGACCATATTTATGGTCCCGGGTGTCTTGTGTTTTTGCAAGGGAAGTTTGGGGGAAAAAAAAACATCTTTGAGCAGAATAGCACCCAAAGTAATCGGTTTCCAATCTTTTGCTAGTGATGAAAAATGATTTTAGTACGTTTCTGTCTGCGGTAACCTGCGTAAAGTAACATAACACATATTTCTGGTATGAGTGTCCGAGGTGGGGGTCTAAGTGTACGCAATGGTAATTGTGTAGAAATGGGTGTGTCTAAACAAGAAATCTAAAGAGACCACATTTATGATATTAGACCAAAACATACAAAAAACAGAAGTCTATAATTTATCATTTTGAATAGTAAAATTATTTTTTAAAAGTTGCTGTTTTTTGCTGTACTTTGGATCAAGTAAATGCAGGCTTGATGAGCAGAAGATACTTATTTAAAAGCATTAAAAGTTCCAGTATTAAAAACTTTCGACTGGAGAAGTATTCGTTTTATTTTTATCTCCATTTCTGTTTTTCTGCCCGTACATTTCTTTTTTTTTTTTTTCAGTAAAATGTTAAAAAAAAAAAAAAAAATCGAAATAAAATTTTTCCTCCAGTACAATCTAATGTGAAAGATATAAAGTGATAATGTGCGTCATGAATAAACCCAAGATGCGCATGTATGATTTCTGTACACATGTATAAAAAGACAAATGGCAAATTAATAGAGAAACTATTGGCACTGTCAATTTTCTGGCATTATCCAGAGTGACTCACATTCTTTTTTACTTTTCTTTTATACATCTGTGCAGTTGGGGGTTAAGGGCCTTGCTCAGGGGCCCAGCAGCAGCAGCAGCAGTTTCGTGGTGTTGGGGATTGAACCCACGATCTTCCGATCAGCAGTCCTACAGTGTTTATTTTGCTGCCATGCTTTCTTTCGGAATGACTGATGTATCAAGGGTTCAATTCCTAGCACCACCAAGCTCCCGCTATTGGGCCCCTGAGCAAGGCCCTTAACCCTCAACCGCTCTGTTGGATAAATTAGATAAGTGTCAGTCACTCTGGATACTAGAAATGTACATGTACGCATGTTCCAAGTGTGCAATTGTTTCACAGCATGTGTTATTAATCATCTTTTATGTTTATACAGTCGGGTCCATAAGTATTTGGACAGTGATACAATCTTCAGATTAAACCTCCCATATAGGGTGGTGGTGGCTCAACGGTATAAGGCTCTGGGTCAGTGATCAGAGGGTCGGGGGTTCAAGCCCCACACCAGGCAAGCCACCGTCATTGGGTC
>JAOUQX010000001.1:15634010-15647552 GCA_028566295.1 Liobagrus marginatus
ATAAGTCGACCCCCCCCATTTTGATATTAATATTTGGGTGTAGAAAGTCGACTTATACACCGGCATATACGGTATGTATATTATAATACATGACGCATGTATTTATACTCAAATAGATACTGACTTTAGATAGATATAGATATAGAATAGATAGTGACCTGGACCCTTCATAAGGATGTAGGAACAGTTACGGCACAGTGATGATAGTGTGCGTGTGTGTCAGTGTGGCATAGATGTCAGGCAGAACCAAACCACAATAATAATAGTACAGCTAAATTTTTTCTAAAGTTAGCAGACATGGTGGAGACTAAGGCATTAGTGTAGGCAAGCAGAACATTTTTGCCTCATGACTTTTATGGGGGGCAGGGAATCAATAGTCTACAACCGGTACAGCTTATAAAGTGTATGTTTGGTGGCCTGGGAAAAGCCTTTACACAATGACTTGGTCAAAAAGAAAAAAGTGCACGAAATGAGGCTTTTAACGAAGTGTTTGACATATTTAGGCAGCTGTGTATAGAGTTTTATGCTAAGACTTGCTAAGGTTATATATCAAGAACCGATCAGATGCCGACTTGATGGCTAATTAAAATGAACAGTGCGTTAGAAGAGATACACGGCTGAGCCCTAGATTCCTAGTTTTAAATACGAATTTCTGACGAATAAACGGAAACACGCAAAAGTACCAAATAGAGTTTGTAATACCTGTAAGGATTTCACTTTGCCATGAATGCTGTCGTGTGAGGACCGAAGAGCTTCGTTTGTCTCAGGAGAGGGTGGATCAGAGGTGAAGACACTGTCCTGGGATAAGGCCTTGTTTCCCACGTTGATGTTAGAACTATGGGAAAAGCAGCCGGATGTAGGACACAGAACAGCACAGTGCTTTTACCGTATTTATATAAATAGCATAACATTTGCACATAAACTTTTAGCAATGTAAACCGATACACTGCAGACCCCACCCCCACCCAACCTAAAACCTAGCCATTTCTTTTGAAACACATTTCTACACAAATTCTTCCCCGTAAAAACCTAATTTCTTTAGTAAATCCACAAATACCCTAATCCACAAATATTGTGCACTCAAGGATTCACAAAAGTGTTCTGCAAAACATGTCCAAAAATGATCTATTGCATAAGAACAAAAACAATACTGGTATAAGATATAAGCCAGGTATTACTATTTCACCTGGAAGGAGGCTATTTTGCAATATCATCATCTCCTAAAGGGTTTCCTCAGGCTTATAATCACAGCGAGGAGTTGTCGACTAACAATTATGTATTTGACAAAGTCTTTTATACGTCTAGCGGAACACTGAGGATTTAACACTGGGGACAACCAATCCATAAAAATAAAAAAATTAAAAACAGTTCCTCTACTAACGAGTATATTGTTAATAGGTATTGCTAGTAGTTGTCTTAATCGTCAATTAGACTTAAAAAAATATTTTTTAGATTATTAGTGTGTTAAAAAACGCTATTAGAAATATACCTCGCACTATGTTCATATGTCCAGTCACAATTGACTATTCAGAAGCTCAGCAACTGTCTTTAGTCTTCAGCAAGGGAATTTAAAGTTTAAAAAATTTTAACTGAAGCAATGGATTATGCCTGACAAAATGGTTGAAACGTGCTGGAATACTATTATATTAGTACTACAATTAGTAATTAGTATTACTATTAGAATTGTACTACAGCGGTTGTCAGTACCCAGTATTTCTAGGCATAGGCAAACCAGACTGTCACCGAGGACATCACCAGCAGCGGGGGCGCAATGAGCGCTCCTTACCCCGCCCTACCGAAAATATCATTATCATTATGAATATTATTATTTTACTTGACTATTTATTATTAACTACTATTTTGACATATTATTTATGTTTTGGCTACTTTGGCTATCTGAATAGTCTCCCTGGTGATAGCGGCCCCTGCTGTTAGGAAGAGAAATAGAGATAGTAGAGTAACATTGTCCATGACATACTGAAGTTTAATACACAGTATATGTTTACATTCTTGAATCCGGGCTATTTTGAAATGATTATTAAATACGTTTTCCAAAAAAGTTGCCGAACGGTTTGTATGCTGTTTGGGTGGAGAATTTGGGCAATAGTAATCTCGACTAGGCTGCCAAAAAAGTTTAGAAACGGCCCTGGCGGTAGTCATGCACTACAGATTGCTTGTATCTTGTATGACTAACAGTTTACGTCTGCTTTCGTAAAGCATGAGATATTCTGGGTGTATGCTCCATGTCTCTTTGGCCTAACTCGTATTCATGGTGTGATTTGATGTTCGGCTCATTCTTCCTTATTCCCCTTGTTGTCTTAATCGGATTTCAGACCACTTTTCCACTGACATGGAGAAAACGCAGTGTGTTCATTATACTTTTATAATATGCTAATCATGCCAGGAAATATCTTGGCTAATTTCCTGCAACATGTCTGAACTCGGTGGGGAAATAAAACTGAAGGTGTCTTGATACCAGCAGCGCAGATTGGACATTCCAATTCCAGTGTTGAGCAACAGCGTGAAGCTCTTTGCTAATGTACGCTCTAATATCTACTTAATAACTCACTGATGTTTTAATGCATACAGCAGAATAAACAGGGTTAAGGAACTTTTATGTTTCTGAGGCAAGCAGTAGCATGTGTGTGTGTGTGTGTGTGTGTGAGAGAGAGAGAGATAGCAAATAAGTCATTACCACATTACTACACACTACACGAGGCCTCACCTCCAGCTGCGTTTAGACAAATTAAAACAAAACACGCCGAGTGGTGCCCCAAAATTTGACAGAGTTTAACAATCTAAATTTAAAGAAAAGTGAACGTGATTTTAACCACGCTAATCCATTTGCTACCGAGTAAAAAAAAAACATTAATCAAAGAAAACCAACAGCCATATTCTTATTTTGTAACTAACTAAACTAGCAAGCTGTGTAAACAGAAAACATGCATACGTACGTAATTTGCCTTTAGCTAACATGACCTGGCTACTAGTAGCTATTTCACAATAAATGTGCTAACAAATTAGCTATGCTAATCAAGGGAAGTAAAACCAAACGACAAAATGTGTGACAAATTACATTAAACGGTGTACTTTGTACCCCAGGTTGCTTACAAACTACGAACAGATTAGGCTAGCTAATATTAAGTCACCTGCTAACAGAGGCCATTTGCAAGCTAGCAAACATGAGTAGACTACAATGAACTATAATTACAACCAGTAGCTAGGTTTACAGTGGGAAGAAAAGCTAACATTAGATTAAATAAATATAATAGGTGTGCTATTAACACTTAACCAGGTTTTCGAACATACTGGAAAACATCATGCTAGTTTAATTTAAATTTATCAAACTAAGTAATCTTTAAGTATTTTTTTACTGCGTAAAACATAGATCGAAGATGGTACACTAGGCTTTGACTCGCACGCCAGAGAAATCATGGCTGCGCCGAAGCCGACTTTCCTTTTGTCGCTACAGAAATTAAAGCTTTTTATCGAATAAACCACCAAGTATGCAAGAGAGTGCTAGCCATTTCACTCCTGGATTAACGGCTATCATGAGATGCTCGCCTAGAGGACAGTGGATTGGGAATAATTAAACTGGAGACAAACAGTATACCTGTTCTAACGTCACCAAAGTGCAAGTAGCATCCGTTTGTTCATTCTTTTAGCCCGTTTAGTAAACACTTCTTCTGTCTGTGAATTATTTCTACCTGGAGTCACTTTCTTTATCAGTATGGATGGAAGTTGGTTCAGGAATATTAACATCTTCAATGGACTGACTGGACTTTAACTGGACTTCGCGCTCTGCCACTAGATCGGCGGCCTCCTTCCGATTCTTCTTTGCAAAAAAGTTCTTAAATGTCTGGAACCGGGATTTCTTTTTTCCTGCTGGGGGAAAAAAAAAAAAAAAAAAAAAAAGAATATATTATTCTTTAATATTCTAATAATAATTCTAATTCTAATAATTCTATAAGATTTGGATGAGAACTTTACAGGACTACACAGTCCATTGATGCATTGACATGCTCTATGAAAGTCTGAAATATATTGTGAAACGCTCTAAATGTAAATATATGCGTTATGGAATCAAGAATATGGTTTTATTGAAATCCATACACAGTCTGAAGGTAAACAGAAAAAGACAAAAAAAACCCCAAAACAGCCCTTTTTGCAAGCATGCTCATTGTAACCATATACTGTAGTTACAAAAATAAATACTGTAAGAACTTTTTTTATTTTAAACACAATACCCTATTTGGGTTATTGTTTTGATTAAAAAGAGGATTTAATCAGTGCAAAGAGTTATTCATTTCCTCAGGATGCTCACAAAGCTAAATGCTAGTAAAGCTAAGGATTTAGCAGAAGTACTTCTCTGGGCAGTTGTATAAATGATCTGGTTAATATTAGCTGAAATTCAGCTTAAATAGCACTTATTTATATTAGTGGTGAACATTATCACAAAAAGACCTAACCGCATAACGGTTGGTCATTTTTTTTTGGCGGTCCAATCGATCGTTTTGCTTGCTGTAATAAAACACAAGCTGAAGAAGCTGGAGTTCAAAGCTGAAACATCATATCCGGGTGAACACCTGCGTTTACACTGTAGGCCATCAATAAAACATCCAGACCAAATGTTTCCCGATCGCCTGTCTTGAACATTGCTTCACATACTTTCTCACGTCTACATTATGAAGTGAGCTACTTAACCAGCTATTTTCAACCTCATACCAAAAACAATGTGTCATTCATTACAAAGGTTACAAGTCGTTAAATGGCAAAACCACCCAAAACATTCAATTCGGGTCCCATTCAATTAACAAAGTATTAAAAATACATTGTAGACAATCGTAGGATACAGGGACCTTTATTAGTAGGCGGGTCTGTCCTACACATGATGCACTGCTGAACACACCCTGATCCTGCTGGTGTAGACACGGGCCATAATTAAGTGTTAGGATACTTCACCAAGACACTAATCAACAAGTGTCTTTTAATTACACACTCAGACAAGGCTTCGGCTGGTTTTAGATAATCAGTACAGTCACTTGAAATTTCAGTCCAGTTGGTATAGGTCTTTAAGAATGATAAATTCCCTTAATTATTTATTTGTTATGATTGAGACTATAAATGATTGATTTCGCCAATCAAACTCGGCATTAAGCTATTCCAGCCCAATGGTGTAAAATATTAACCGGCACAACAGACAACATACATATATTTTAGAGAATTAGGCAAAGATAATGATTAGCATTGGGGTGGTATTCATTTTTCCCTGCATTGATGTGGGTTTCCTCCAGGTTTATTGGTTACCACCCATCTCTCAATAACATGCAGGTTGTTAGACCGGTTATGTTGAATTGCCCCGAAGTGTAAATGAGTGTGACTGTGTGGTTGGGTGTGCATAGTGCACTCAGATAGACTGGAGTCCCGCTGGGGTTTATTCCCATTTAACCCCTAATGTTCCTAGGTCAGGCTCTGAATCCAAGGTAAAGTGTTGTACTGACCGATAACAAGCGAACAAAATGTCAGGACTAGCCCATGTGTTTAGAAAACTGTGAGATAAACTGACTTTACTTATCTCAGAGGAATGCCTCAGGGACTTTGCCACATGTGTGAATAATACAAACAAGAATTTTCATGCATTTAACTAAGGATCGTTATCTTTTCACTCTACCCCGTTAAACAAGCAGCTGGATAAAAAAGACAAACAGCAAGAAAGCGAGATTTTTTTTTTAAACACAGAGAAACGAGTTAAAATTATTGCCTGGTGTGAACACACACACACCACATAGTAACTTGAGGAATATGCTGTAAATAGAGTTACGGTTTAACAACACTTCTTCGAAATATTTGGTTGAGACGTGCATTTTCCGAATAGAGTTCCCTATTTAGTTTGACTCGCCCTCTTTCGCTCTCATCACATGATGCAGTCATGTTGGCAGAGTCTGCGGCATCCAGCTGCGGTCCGTCCGACAGCAGTAAACAACGGACAAAGAATGAGTGCTTTATCTATTCGCCGTCCACCAACCATGATCAATCATCTACTCATTCTACAATAAACACTATATGTGGCCTTATAAGGACAGACTTTGTGAATTGGGATGCGTTCGAGGGATGAGTTGTAGAAGTGTGTATTCACTTAAGAATGTGCGGAAGTGTGTAATGTTTTAGCTGTAAACTGATCTTGCCAAACGGCATTAGTAGCTTTGTGTAGATTTGTTTTCTACTTACTATCCTAGGCAGCATATGACCTATCTGCCACTAGGGGCAGTGGTGGCTCAAACTAACTGGTGGCTAAGGCGCTAAATTGTTAACCAGAAGGATGCAGGTTCAAGTCTCACCAAATGCCCCATCAAGGCCATAAATCCACCTCCTGCTCCAGGGGCTGACTGCGAGTTCCTAAGTTGGTATATGCCAAAGTATGGTATGTGTATGGTATATAATTGATAATAATTGAAGATCTGAATGATTACTGACATTTCATTTTCAGATCGTATTTATCACATACACATACACGCAGTGAAATGCTTTTATTACGCTGGGGTCAGAGTGCAGGGTCAGCCAGAACGAACGGCGCCCCCTGGAGCAACTGAGGTTAAGGGCCTTGCTCAAGGACCCAATTATGGTAGCTTGCCTGGTGCGAGGCTTGAACCCTGACCGTCTGATCACTGACCCAGAGCCTTATACCATTGAAATATATATATACACTGTATACAGTACATGCAAAGAGAGACAGTTCACTGTGCTCTAATGTAAATGTGACAAATAAAAACCCACTGGGTCCGTGCATCTTCTGGATACACAAGCTCCCAGACATGGGGATTCGATGGGAAATTGTTTGCCATCTCCCAGACCCAGGCATCATGTCCACTTGTGTTCACCTGGCTCCCATCCACAAGCTCTGAGCATTTCTGTGATTTTAACCTGCCGTCTCCTGACAATAGGCTATCGTTGGTAAGAACGTAAGAGTCTACCATGAAAGTCCGAGACACTAGTAAAGAAAGTGTTTTGGTCCCTTAAGCTAAACCAGAGCTTCACTACAATTCTTACCTTTTTATAAAATAAATCACATTAAGCCACATGTATGTATATACGTACAAGTACAATCTTCTTTGGACTTCTTTAGAAGTCTCTGATGAATGACTCCAAACTATTCTGGCTACATACACAGAGGATTAGTAGCTTGGATTTCTGCCAACCCGCCCAACTGTTGGGCATTGACTCTTAATAATGATCTGAAATTTATTCTATTGCTCTGAATCTGTGATTATTTGCCTATTCAGAGTCTGTTAAAAAAAAACATCCTAACCCATGCCTGCACACAATCTCTGGTGGATCTGATGTTAGTCATCCAAAACTTCCGTGTTCCCACACTTGACCCTTTCCTCCAGGGTAGTGGCAGAAAGCTTATTCTTGTGGGAGATGAAAAAAAAGAAAACTCCTCCTTCGTCTCTTAGCAACTTGACTTCCTGCCAGTAAGAACAACCTTGTGCATGTTCGCAAAAGCCAGCTCAATGGTCAGGCTCCTTTGCTTACGAATGGTTCATGTGCTGAGAACTTTCAGAGTAAATGAATAGTGAATAAGTCAAGGGGATAGAGTTTTTTTCCCCCCAGTTATCAGTTTAAGCATTTCCAGATGAAGTTACATGCTAAAGAAATGACCTGGACACTCTTCTGATGCGTCGGATGACTCTGGGGTTGCGGGGGCATCTGCAGATCCTGAAGCCATGATGCCGCACTCTTTGCTGAAATGCAAAAAAATAGAAGTGGCATAACTTATTTTGTTTATAAAAATTAACTGTTAAACTATTGAAAGAGTAGATACTGGAAGATTAAGTCTAAATATTTGGGGAAAACGAAAGCCGTTTTTGTGTGTCCTTGTTTTTATTGCGACAGTGTTAAAGGTAGAGTAGGAGATTTCAGAGAGGCTAACAATAGCAAGCTATCATTAAAAGCCAAAGTCTCGCCCTCTCTTTATAATCCCTTTCCAAAGCCATGCCTCCTCCAAAACACATGAACGTGCTCAGGCAGGGCAGAGGCTTAAAACGCCGTTACGAGAGCGAGTCAGATTATCTCATGTGTAATTGAGCGGTGAGTAACTATTACAGTACAAAGGCGTAATATTACAACAACTAACACAAAATACTTTATAAACATGCACGTAATTACATGCCGCATATTTATAAAGGGAACATAGCGCTGATGATGTAGCCGTCTGAGCTAGCAGGCTGCGCGGAGGTATGCCAATACATATGTTTACAGGCAGGTAGGATGGCCTACCGTAATGTTCGGCCCGAATGTTTTGATTGGACGAAGTTTTTTGGGTCCTACGCCTTCCACAGACGATATAAATACATATAAATATATTTAGACTATTTATCTTAGAGCGCTATCGAGATGTGAAGAGACTTAAAAATATATATTTTTGACCAAAATCCCCTACTGTGCCTTTAATTATAAACAATGGAAAAAATCTCATTTAGACTCCATACCCTGTAAATAGCAAAACGGGGAAAAAAACTAAACAGACACAATTCATGCCTTTCCTTATGTCATGTTCTAACTGCCTATTACATCATTATGACTAAACTGAAGGCAGAGGCTAAACACCGCCTAAACATACCTTAACACAACTTATTTCCCTGATAAGCAGATGCTGCCTCTAACAGATTACAGACTGCAAACCCCAGCCTTGCCAAACAATGACACGTTTGGCAGCCTGGTGTTGCATATTCCTGATCCAGCTGAGCCCTGAACCTAATGGGGTAGACTGGAGGGAGGTTTAGGTGCTGATCCTAATTAAGCTCCCAGCAGAGATCCTCTAGCGCAGTCCTGCATGAGGAAGCTGTCAGCAGCGCCTGCGACAGGAAAAAGCCAGACAGGACGTGAAGACAATTTGCAGCACTGCTTGACATGTCTGCGCATGGCTTCATATAGCACGGATGCGTTAGCGCAGATGATTTCCTGACCGGTGGGCAAAATAGCATCACTTCCCTTCTATCCCTATGATAATAGTGACTAATTATTATTATTACGATTATTTTAATTCTTCTTTCGAATCCAAGATTTGCCAAGGATAAAATACAATCTTTAACGCCATCATCACTTTAACCTATAGGGTCTGTATACCATGTCACGTCATGCCACGTATATTCATACATCAGTCATCAGTTATGGAAATGACCTCAGCAAAGTGTCCTCTTCACTCCTTCATAGTTCTTCTCGATCATCACTGAACAGGAAATCCAATGGTTGCTCCAGTCAGCCCACATCCTGTACAGGATGTTATGCCTTTACACTCACCCAATTGCCCTATTATTTCAGTTAGATTTGTTGTTTTATAGTGCTTTTATTTTAAGTTGCCTATAGGGGGCATTACGGTCGATCGGCACGGAGATCGTTATCGGCCAATAATCGCAATTTACGACTCGCTCGGTTCTCACAAAACTTAGCCGATCTCACGTAGCGATATTTGTATTTCTTTTGGTCTTATATTAAGTATCCTGACATGCATAGGGTTAAGCATAAACCCCGTTTTAAAGGCGTATTAAAATGTTATAACGAATATATTTGTTATTATTATGTATCTATTTAATACTCTGTTAAAACAATAGTTACATTACATAATATATATATATATACACAAACACAGAGTGTATAGCAAGAGATATACTGTATATATAGATACATATATATGTTACATCATTACTGTAAAAATGTAACAAATATATAAACATATAGCAAATGCAACATCGATAGTAAATATTTTACATAAAGAGTTAGTTGAAGCATTGAGATCGGGATCGGTCGATATCCAGGACAAGAAATCGGTACTCCGTATCGGCTACAAACGTTCTGATCGGAGCATCCCTATCTGGCTTTTCACGGCTCTTGGTGAATGCATGGTTTATGGTTAGGATTACTGTAAATCCTAATACTGGAATACGCTGTTCCCATTTTCCAAATATAAAGTGACACCACTATCAGAGACTTGATTGTTTGCAAATACCAGGAGGTCATACCAGGTACTGCTCCGATACTGGTGGTGCCATGCATCGTTTTTTCATTCAACACTGCATACATTCATTTCAATTCAATTCAATTTGATTTATAAAGCGTTTTTAACAATACACATTGTCCCAAAGCTGCTTTACAGAATTACAGAAGAAGAAAAAGAAAAATGTGAATGTGTGACATATATCCCAATGAGCAATTATTAGGCGACGATGGCAATGAAAAAACTTGCTATTGTAATTTTAGGAAGAAACCTTGAAATGAACCAGACTCCGGGGTAAACCATCCTCATGTGGGGGACGGCAGAATGTGTAGTTAACGGTGATATACGGTGTAAACGTAAACATATGAAATGTTAAAAAATGTTCTTTTTGTTACATTTCAATATCTATGAAGTGTTTCAGACAAGTATCTGGTTAAATATTGATATTGGTTACCAGTTTAACACACCGCTAGCCAGAGAACAAATCATTTTAAGGCAAGAGAAATTGAAAACTGGAAGTCATGGCTTTATACCAACAAAAGCAGGCCTGCTTGCGGGCGATAGCGCTGCTATAGCGCTGCCACATCTCAAGTGTTTATCTAGTAAATATTACCAGGCTGAGTCAGCAACAGCAGCAAGTTTCACCCCTTAAGCAAACACTGGTATCAGATCGGACATGTTTAAAACAGGGCGAGTTGAACCAAAGCATTTTTATGAACTTTGTGAAAATATTTCGACATATAACTTTCTCTTTAGTTCGGTCGGTTGGTTCCGACTTTTAGCTTTACTGGAAATTTAAGACGATGTTTAGCTCGGAAACTATTTGATACGTCCCACACAACCCCCTTCTAATATGCGGTCAAATAGATGAACTAGATAATTCTGCGAAGGCTAAACAAAAATGCTGAATTATCGACGATGTACAACTAATCAAACAACGACAAGGACAGAGATTTTTAGGATCAGAAAAGTTTCGGATCAACAACATGGAATCTAGGGCCGACTGTCTGTCGGCGTAACGGGTAGTTAAAGGGATAGTACGCCGACAGACAGTGAAGCCACCAGATATCCATTCATTCGTTGTCAGTCTCCCAGAAGAAATGACTAAAAACATGCATCACAGATGCAGAGACTCCCATATAGATGAACTCAAACACTGTTGAATGTCATTCATGTCATCTGCTTATGGGAGAAATAAGGATAGAGCAGGATATAAAAACTGACCCGATCATGCATCACAAAAGAGTATAGAACATCACCCCACAGGCTGTAGTCCAGATTTTCTAAATCAATCTTGGGAATATATTAGGGTGGTGGCGGCTCAATGGTGCGGCTCTGGGTCAGTGATCAGAGGGTCAGGGTTCAAGCCTTGCACCAGGTAAGCGACCATCATCGGGTCCTTGAGCAAAGGGCAAGTTGCTCCAGGGGCGACGCATGTTCTGGCTGACCCCAGCGTTCAAATTCGTATGCTAGGATATGCGGAATAAAAACATTTCAATGCATGTATGTGCGTTGATAAATACGATCTGAATTTGATATGAATATGTATGAATAGTCCTTATGTTACAGCAGCAGTTCTTAATCTATATCAGGGGTCTCCAACCTTTTAGAAACTGAGAGCTACGTCTTGGGTAGCGATTAATGCGAAGAGCTACCAGTTTGATATTCACTTCTGAAATAACAAATTTGCTCAATTTATCTATATATCTTATCCTGATCTATAGTCTATTAAGTCTACAGAACATGACTCTGTATCTAAAGATCATGACTTGTATGAAGCGTAAACAGGAAATGCTAGCGACAGATTTGGAATTTTAGGCTAAAGATCGCTAGTTTTCACACAGCTAGTCTTGTGCGTCATCGTATCTCCTACACTAGAATGCGGTTATTAACAAAACGATAAGTGAATGTCCGGAAGAGCATGACTCGGTCCTCGATTACCAGATGCTCCTTCTATATCCCATCCCATCATCATCCCATCTTAAGCAGGTCACGTTTTATTACATTTCTTGGGGACGTGCGCGTTCCCATGACTAAACCAAAGTTATTCTCCCCTGAGAACCGTGCGATAGCTTGTTTCTCGCAGCAGCTATGAGCACTGACCTTGGAGAACGTCCAGAGCTAGAGATGGGTGATGACATCCGCCGTTTCATCTCTTATCTCATGGAGTCAGAGGTGTAAACGGGAGGAAGAAAAGAAAAACAAACAAACAAAAATAGAATAAATAAATGAATAGAATTTAACAGATTATTTTGTGAGAAAAGGGGAGACCATCATACAATTGTTAATTGTGTTAGTAAACAGGGACATTTTAGTATGAAGGTTAAAACGACAAACAGTGAAAACTGAGCCAGTAGAACATTTGCTGAATATTTTGTTGTACTGTAAATCAATTAAATGATCTTTGTCCAGAAATATTATTATTTCTATTATCGGTGCGGACAAAAATCACTAGACTGCATTATATTCTTTAGTAATGACTCATGTCATCATGCTGGATAATTGACTCATTTGTCGCTAGTTAACCTGCGTACCATATGTGGTAGCTAAATCATTTACGCTCTGTCCATCACTGATTATTATTATTATTATTATTAGTGGTGGTAGTAGTAGTAGTTCATGTGTCTTTATATAGACATCCTCTAAAGCGCATAAGTCATAAAAATGAAGGGAAAAAAAAGCTCTACAGCATAAATGATCCCTATATATCCGTAGCGACATGATAGCTACATGTTGTAGCACCCCTTTATTAGCACCCGGTCTAATTTGCTAAGCATTCTATATAAACATTATTGCTAAACCGTTGTCACCGTTATGACTATACACTATATGAAAAAAAAACGTTTATGTATCACCTCACCAGGGCACCAATGAGAGTGGGTTCCCTAAAATGTTTTTTAGGGTTCCCAAAAAAAAAAAAAAAAATTTTCCAGCATGACAATGCCCCTGTGCACAAAGCCCCATGAGCTCTATATATTCCAGGTTTTACATTACAAGGTTAATGAATCAAAATCCTGCACAGACCTTGGACCCCAACCGAGCACTACTACACCGTTCCATTTACATGAGCATGTGACGAGATGTAACAAGTTATTGAAGGGTTAGGCATGTAATGTAAACAAACACTATTCTTGGGCAGATTAGCAAAGCAAGCTAACAGTGCTAGCTATAAACACTCACAATATACGCAGCAATGAGCTACGTTCAGATTTTTTTTTCATTTCACGGTGTGTTTAATATAAGAGTGTGTATATGACGGAATTCATGTAATTTTTTACTTCCAGGGCTGTGAAGAAGTGAAGAAAAATCGGACCACACACGCACAACGCGCGCGCCACGCACACACGCACGCACGCACGCCCGCACGCACGCCCGCACGCACGCCCGCACGCACACCACGCACGCACACCACGCACGCACGCGCACACCACGCACGCACACACACACAACCGCGCGCACACACAACCGCGCGCACACACAACCGCGCGCACACACCACGCGCGCGCGCACGCGCACACACCACGCGCGCGCGCACGCGCACACACCAC
>JAOUQX010000001.1:15975183-15987137 GCA_028566295.1 Liobagrus marginatus
TAACAGTAATACATCCCACCCACTAACAGTAATATATCCCACCCACTAACAGTAATATATCCCACACACTAACAGTACTAACTTATCCCACCCACTTACAGTAATAATATATCCCACCCACTAACAGTAATATATCCCACTCGCTAACACACGAAGATTTTGAAAAGGTTTAGTAGTTGTTTGTCCATACCTTGAGACGATTGTTTAAAGAATTTAGTTTGTTCTTTCCACAATTTCCACTAAAAGAATGCTGCCATTGTTTTATTCCGTATTTATTCATGTAAAGTCACCTAAGCAGAGTAGGATTACTGGGCAAAATAAATGGTATTTGATGTCCATATTTAAAATTCTCAGGGGTCTGTTGAATCTGTTGTAGAGTATTTAACAAGGGATTTCTCCAAACAAGAACCCAAGTACAGGCTTTCAGATATAGATTAACCTTTGAGACTGGAGATTGTCAGCCTGTGAAATGAATGAGTAAGTCCCAGAGGCATTATGGGTATGAATGAAATAGGAATAAGGAGTGGGGGAAATTCATTTAGAGGGTTGAGTATTACACGGTAAGATCCTACGAAGCAAATCAATTATTCATGCATCTAAGCATTTGAGTCTCACACACACATACTACGGCATGATTCTTTCTTCATATTGAAATCCCTAAACGCTCCGTTTTGCTGCGGCATAGTTGCAGCTTGAACAGAACAGAGCTGTAACGAACATAGCTCATGTGTCATTGTATGCTAATTAAATACAACTCCAGGCACAGTTTTAAGTGTCGCCATTAATTTCATATGCATTCTTTAACGACCGCACGGGAGGGGGAAAGAAAAAGAGACCGGAATCATGAGTATTGGTTCAAATGAGCTACATAAGTACGCTTCGTGACAGAATAGAGGGAACGAAGCATTGTGTTTGCTTCGGGTTATTCGAAAAAAAAAGAAAAAAAAAAGAAAAAATAAATAAATAAAAAAACTAGGTCAGTCTAGCCGACGTGTCTGATCAATGGCGGGCGAAATTCTAAAGCGGCGGAGCAGAGAGACTTTTTCCTTTTTTATAGATAATTGGTCCATTCCAGCTGCAGGAGGCTAGTCAGAGCTAGAGAAAATCCAATGACAGGACACACCGAATTGTGTTCTACCGGACTCCATCGAACGCTACCGAACAAATACAGCTCAATCAACGGGTTTAAATATGCTCCTTTAGTAAGCACCCGAGACACTTCTATACGGTTAAATGTGTCTGAATACACATGTTGGTGTTTGTACACCTGTAGTCCTGCTAATGCTTGTATACCACCAGACAATCACGATTTACATTAAGAAATGTAATTCACATCAAACATTAAAGGCACGATAAGAGATTTTGTTCCAAAACATGTTTTGTTCCACAAGTTGAAAGTCTTTTCACATCTCGATAGCACGCTACGTTAAGCGTTTTAAATGTATTGATATAGTCTGTGGAAGGCGTAGGATCCAAACAACTTCATCCAATCAAAACATCCAGTCTGAATATGAAGATATGCTTTCCTTCATACCTGTTAACATGTGTATTAGCATACGCTTGCGTACCCTGTTAGCGCAGACGCCGTGTTCTCACTGTAATCTTTTGTGTAATTACATGTTTATAAAGTAGTTTACGTTGGTTATTGTAATATTACGGCTTTGTACTGTAACATTTACTCACGGCTGAATTACACATGAGATAATCGCACTCTGTCTCGTCTTGTCGTTTGAGCCTTTGCTCTGCCTGAGCACGTTTATGTTTTTTAGAGGAGGCGTGGCTTTGGAAAGTGATTATGCGGTGAGGGCTTTCAAAGCTAGCTTGCTATTTTTAGCCTCTCCAAAATCTCCCAAAATGTCAGCAGTTTCTGAATGTCGAAACTCTACTAAATGATTAATCATGTGCATGAGATGCACTTTTTTTTATATTAAAAGGTAGGCATATTTTTCACTCCACTGAGCTCCATGAAGACATGTTGTGCAGAGATTGGTGTAACTTAAAGAACTTAAAGTGTTCTGCAACTCCACTGAACACCTTTGGGATGAACTGGAACAAAGGCTGCACTTCAGACCTCCCTACCCAACCTGAATTGCCTAATACTGACTGGGAAAATCTGGGAGGAAAAACCACACACCTTCCAAAAAAATACGGAAAAAAACGTATTTGACAGCTAGGCGTCCCACTACTTTTGTATTGTATATGTAGTGCATATGTAAACCATTACTATAAGCCGCTACAATGACTGAAAGCGGAAGATGGCACAGATGAATGGAGCCATTTTATTGCTGTTCGTGCTGCAAGAGCGCCATCATATGGACAAAAAGTGTACAGCACAATTATCAGAGCCGGGTTATTTCATCGTCCCTCCCTTCCTTTTAACCGACGGCATATAAAAGTGAAGATAAATTTGGAAGAGTAAACATCATACTCTTCAGATTGCAGAGGAAGATCAACCTTTATTTATTGAAACGGCTTGCATACAAAATATATTGCACTATAACCAAACAATGTCAACATAAAACCCAGTCTGTCTTGCTATTTATGTACAAAGACATTCTTACCCAAAGTGCAGTAACATACAAGGTCAGTCTACCTTGGTTCAGTATCTAGTTTTTTTTTTTCCTGTCTGATTAACTGTCTTTTTTTTTTTTTTTTTATTGATTTATTTTTCACAACAGCGTACAACATGAGAGATGATTTTATTTTTTTTCTAGTTTGATGTTTTTTTTGTAAACTCATACACGGTCTGAAAAATAAATACCTAGGAAACAGTCTGGCAACATTTAAGATTTATTTTTTTTTTTTTACTTTTTTTTATAGCTATGAATGAACAGACTGCCATAAATTGAGCCTTGTTTGAGTTTTGCATGAAGAGACGGAGAGGAAATTCCTTAACGGTGAGTACAACTGTCGCTCTGAAGTCTAGCAGAAGTGGGCGAGATCCCTGTTTAACACACCTACGGCTCGTATCGGTAATAAACTAATGCTACAAGTAATCATTTATTACCATTAATATTAGTACTACCATGTGTACTACTATAGCTGTTAATTACTACTATGAACAATAATAAGGGTAACATTAACTAGTCCTATTACCATTACTACTACTAATAAAAATAGAATAAAGAATGAATTAGGAAATGGAGCAGTCGTTAATAGAACCGAATACAAAATGTTCATTTTATTTTTATTTACCACTAATAGTAATACGAATTATTACTATTTCTACAGTTATAATAAAGCTAATTAAAGAGTTACTATTGCCATGTACATACAAAAGGCTACCGGTAGTAGTAATAGGAAATATCATTTGTATAAATTTTGAGACAGATCCATCATCCCAAAAGAATTCGACCGTCATAGTGTTGGTCTTCAACAGCTAATGTTTAAACCGCTAAACTGTCCTGTAAGTGCATTCGAAAATCGCTAGCCTGGTATCTAAATCTGCCCGAGATGTGTGTGTGTGTGTGTGTGTGTGTGTGTGTGTATGTATATATATAGACTAGAGTGTGTCAGTCTATCTTTACTGGCTTGTATGGCGCATAGTTATATGAAGCTTGTACCATTAAAATTAAACTCATGCACAAATAAAAGTACTTTTTCCTTATCGCTCAGTTGGAACCTTTAAGGGTGGAGCTTCCGGACTATACTTATGTATTGCATTGGAAAAGTAAAGGGTTAGCGTCCGCCTGCCAAATCCAGTTATGTTTTTGAAGTCACGTTATATTTTCCAGGTTGAAAAAACAAAAAGCAAAAGCAATACAAGTAGCCTTGATGGTACCACCGCAGCAAGAAGGAAAAGTAAAGTAGTGATGGTACGGAGCGCTTGGAACTAGTAACAGCGGTGCATCTTATTTAACGATTTAACAATCAGCGTCCTAGTAGGTGTGTTAAATAAGAGAAAACAGCAGACAGCTCTGGACGTCGATAGCGTGAGCTGCATCTTAACATTGCATCAAACGGCCCAGATTCCTGTCTTGCAAAATCTTGCCCATTTGAGCCAGACATGTTATATTAACAGTTCGATTGTGGATATAGAACAATATTCACACTGGGTGTGCTGCTTTTACACTGACATTTAGACTCATTTATCACAGGATGTTAAAAAGTCAGGCAAACGCAGGTCAGGATTGTGGTTAAACACGCTGCAACATGAAGGTATGTCTTTACGCCACCGGTTTAAAAAAAAAAAAAAAAAAAAAAGTCCTTGCAGGAAACAAGCAAACAGGATATAAATGAACTGTTACTGGTAGAGCTGTACAGAGAAGAGAAAAGGACGACAAGGGTTGGTGTCACAGTAGGGATAAAAAAAATAAAAAAATAAATAAAGACATGACAAAAAGAAAGAAAGAGAAAGAAAAAAACAAACAAACAAAAAAAAAAAAACCCCACACCCAACACTCTTCGAAACCGCTAAGCTAAAAAGGAAATGCGCAAGCACGGATCAGGTAACACAGCTTTATATCAAACTTGATGTTGCATCTCCTTCATCATCCCCTCCCGAAGTAAAAAAAGTACAGCAGAGTCAAAATGAGAAAAGGTATTCGCGTTCCCTTTACGATGACCGTGTAACGCTAGATACGACCCACTCGTTACGGCCGTGGAGCTTTTAAACCGGAGTAGTTTACCGAGGAACACGAAACGCTAGTGCATGTTTGAAAAGATCGCCTGTCACTTGGAAAAATAACATCGAGCGTGTCGTGTACAAAACGTTAATGATAATGAAGCTTTTACGGCAAATATCAGTGCTTTTTACACCTGAACGTGAAGTAAACACACGAGGGGTGGTAAAATGTGGCTAAGGATGAAGTTACACCTACGTCTTTGTAAGCATCGCTTTTTTTTTAAGTTTAAAAAATAAAATGCATTTTTTTAATAACTTTGAAAAGATGCGTCACCATAAAGCAAAGCGTCTCAGTGAAATGAATCGAAACGCCTCATAAATGAAATACAGCCGTATAATCGCAAGTGGTCGACGACTTCGTCACTCGGGACAAGAAGAAAAAAAAAAAGCTGATAAGGAGTTGCCCTTTAGATGTACCAAAAACATCACATGTAAGTACTGTACATGCACCATGGTTAATTTTCACTGACTGGCTGAGCGTATGCAGAATCCATGTAGTCTTCCCTGATTTATATATCCAAATTCAGAAACTATCCCACTAGTTAAAGGCACAGATCATCTAGGAGTATATCTACTTATCTATTTTTTTTTTTTTAAAGCAACGTGACTGGAACCTCACATCATGAAGGGCTCTATAATAACCAGACACCAAACAGTAGGGGGGGGGGGGGGACTGCCACAAGAGATAGCACACACATATGAATCAAATCCGATGTCCCCCCCGATGTGAACAAAAATCAAAACGCACACACACACACACACTTTGATACACCCACAGCTTTGTTAGTTGCCTAGAAAGTCGATTACAAAACTTTCGATTTAGAGACCGACACCTCGAATCAATGCAGACTACAAAATTCAGAGACAGCAGAGACGTTTTTGTCTACTTTCCCCCTTACCAGTTACAAAATGTGCTTGATGTAATGTCTTTTTTTTCCTTCTTCTTTTTTTTTTTTTTTTTCCTGCTCAAGCCCTACTGACCTGGTTCTCTTTGGCCTAATGCGTCTCTAATGAAAGAAGCTTCTGGAACGGTGGAGTTGTTTGGGGGAGATTATAGACACTAGGGGATTTTCGATTAAGAAACGCCGTTCATGACAAGCTGGCTGTCCTGCCCTTCCTGCTTCTCTTTCTTGATCCCTCGCTCCTTGACGATCCTCTGTCGGGGGGCGCTGGAGTCACCGCTGGGCCCTTGAGGGCCTCGGCTGGTGTGGACGCTCCTCTCGTTATTGCTGTCGACGCGAATCTGAAGAGAGAAGACGAGAGATGATTACAGAGGGTATGGTGCGGCATTCATTAGCAGTGTTATGAAATGCAGCTTCTCTAGCGAGTGTCCTTTATTCATTTAATCGCTTTTACATAATGAGAAGAAACGTCCAGAGGGAAAGCGGTCACTTTTCAGAGAAAAGCGAAAGCACGCAGACTGCAATACGGAAATGATGCGCAAACCAACTGAACGTAGCATCGATATGAAGATAACGATCGTTTTACATTGCAGTCCGTGGAAAGAAGTCATGTCCCGATAGCGGCATAATGATTTAATATATTAATACACACGGAATAACAACATGAAGGGTTCTTGTTTCAGGAAAACAACAATTTCAACAACTACCTGGTGTAATCCAGCATTTCAATAAGCTAAAGTTTCAACGTCTTAATATATTTTATTCCTGTCATACCCCAGAAATTGCAATCAGTACAGAATTAAAGTCTAGATGCCTTAGCCTTAACTCAAACAACACTCCGTACGACACAAATGAACACACTCATGAACCCTGACCCTCCAGCACACAGGAATGAGTGGCTTTTTTGACTGCCATTTAATAGAATTGAACATCTATGAGAACCTAACCCTCCGATGTTGGCCTTATCGCCTGCGCGATAAGTGAGCTCACTTTATTTTTTTTATCAGTGCAAAAGACACAAAAAAGATACTCCATCGATTTAAATCATACAGATACAGAAATCATAGACAAGTTTTATACACCAATCAAAATTTTGACGTGTCTATTTGTTTTTTATACACTCACAATAAAAACAATGTTTCATATAATATAACATATGTTATATGCTTTTCACCAAATAAAACCGGCATGCGCTTTGTGCCGTGCCTCTGTTAGCGGCGTCCAGTCTGAAACGCGTCGGAAAGTGAACTGTAACTTACCGGATAATTATCGCACAAACATAAAACATGCGTCTACGGAAAGCTTGGAATGTCTATTTTTAAATTCTGCAAGTCAGATCGAACACAAATATTATCAGTTCATGCAATCTGTATGAATCCAAGCAGAGGTGCAGTCACCTCAAGTTTCACTTCATTATCTTTAATGCGCTGCGATAGCCACATTTTGCTCCCATTATTTATTGTAGCTTAGCTTGTGGTGAATACAAATAAAATACATGTTGGCTAATAGTATGTTATAAGAAGCCCAAATACACACAAATGTTAGGGCATGTCAAAACATCTCAAAGGCCCCAAAAAACCCTCGGACCGCAGAGATTTAAGTCACGTGATTACTGTTTACAGCCGTTACAACAAATTGAACACACAATAATGTGCTAGTCTAATATCCAAATGGTAGAATAAACAAAGCTAAGCAGTAATAAGTAAAGATATAATCATAATCATCATCAATGATGTTTAGAGTAATTGGCAACCTGTAGTGAATCCTCCTGCAGCCTCGGCTTGGAGTCTCTGGAGGTCCGGGGGCGTGGCTCAGTCCAGTGCACGTCGTCACCTGATTGAACACGATATAAAGTTAATACGGCAAACAAAAATGTAACACCATATACATCAACCGACGGCTCAAACACTGAAAATCTAAAGTCAACTGCGTTTAAACACTGCATACAGCATCATGTTCACCTGAACCTGGGGCTATTTTATTTTTTTTAAACATATGGACTCAATATTTTTTAAATAGTACTGGATATCATCACTGCAACAGGTTTAAATCAATGGGCCTGTTCTAGCAAATTAGCGTTTCTATAGCAACAACTCACACAGGAATTTGTAGACTTCATGTATGATAAAACGATGCATAAAATTTTATTTTTCCCTATAAACATATGCCTCAACGTGTTTCATTCCTTACTTACATAACTATTAGCAAATCAATATATCTGGTGCAGGAAAAAAACATTTACAATGCTAAAAAAAATCGGCAGAGAAAAATACAGGACTTGTAAAATTGTAATTAAAAGTAATTACCTTTGTAAACGCCTCCTCTTCCTCGTCCCCCTCGGCCCCGCCCTCCACTGCCACCCCTCTTCCGACCGTCTGGGACTCGTTTGGGGTAGCCCATAGACTCTTCATCGGTGGGAGCCAGGGACCAGTCGCTCAGCTCGTCTCGGTGGTCCGATTCGGTCTCAGATGCGTTGGACGCTTCAGAATTGGTGCCTTGGGAAAACATTTAAATTCCGCTTTTAAAAAAGGCTTTTTTAAAATAGCAGGCATAAAAAAAAAATGTATACAAAAAAAAGAAACTACACAACTAACATGAGTCATCTTATGTAAGTATTTTATCGTTTATGTATAAAAAATAAATAAACAAAAACCCCAACCAATTACACATTTTAACACTGTAAAAATATCATGCAATTAACTGATTAACTGTTAAAGTGAAGCCAGTGTTACTGAAGCTACAGTACGTTCATTCACGGTAAGCATTTAAATCACAAATCACCTCAAAACTTTATTATATATGAACTACTAGTGGGTGGAACGTATAAATGTGTGTGCAATGCCATTATAGCTTTAATTGCAGGTTAGCCAATCACCATCCATTACATTTTTTTTTATAAAAGACAAAGGGATTGATGCATCAAGAGTAAGGATGTTTTATATATCAATATAATTTGGATTTGTTCATGAGAATAAAACTATTTCAACTCCCATAATCCTATTTATACTCGCGCTTAAAACAACTGATTTAATGTGGCATGTGTACCTGATGCAAACGAAGGCCCTCGTCTTCCTCGCCCACCACGACCGAACGGTTTACCCCCTCGCGGGTGTCCCATGCCATTATCAGCGCTGAACGGTTTTTCCTTCTCCGGTCGGCCCGATGGAGCTCTGGGGCCTCCGCCTATCTGTCGTAGCTGCTCGTCGATCTGCAGCCTCTCCATCCGCAACTGATCGACCTCCTAAATACCAAGGAAAAAAAAAAACAATCATTAATCACGTTTGTTTACTGTAAACTAAAATGTACGTTTGGTCATTTGATCACTGCTCAGAAACACAGAGTAACTAACTAATACACTCGCTGATCAGATGGGTAAACAACAAAACTAGATCGAGTCTGATGCTGCAGGAATCATTTTCAACACCATAATGGGAAGAACATAAGAAAGGAAGGCATACCTTGAGATAGTTGAGATGGTAATCTAGCAGTAGGCGTGCGTTTGAGATGCTTTCTTTTGTCCCGACGAACACAAACGGCACCATGCCCTTTAGCCAGGCAGAATTCAATCAGGTGTTACACACGTGAAGGGAAACAAAGCAAATAAATAAATAAATAAAGACTGATTCTCATGGCATATCTACGAAACAAACATGCCACTTTGCATCACTTCCTTTCCTTCAATATTTACGCCGTCTAGCCTTGTGTATACACTGACCGCGAAACCAAGCACGCATACTGACCTCCTCCAGTGGAGACGACTTCTTCTCGTTTTCCGGTTCCACTCTCACTCGGACGACGCCGGATTTATCCACGACCTCCTGAATCAGCTTCCCGCTCTTCCCAATGACTTTTCCTAGTGGAGGAACAAAAGAAGGAGCACATAAGCCAAATGACAGAGTGGGGAAATAATTGGCGAGCATTTTAGACACGGCTAATAAATTGATTCGCTTCTTAAAAGATAGCAAACACTCTTACGCAGTACTTATTGATTAACACTTGTTATCTTACCATATTTTCCAAAACCTTGTCCAAACTTTCCCGGGCTTTCAAACCATTCTTAATATTTGAACGGTACAATGAAAAACATGGGTTTATATTCATCTTTAGGAGCAGATTCTGCACAAGTGTAATGATTTGAACAGATAAATTTTTAGAGCTACTTTATAAAATCCATATGGTAAATTAGTACAATATAACTCTACAGCAAGGAAGTCACAAATTGCCCCCTTTCTAATTTTCTAATGATTAATTTCCCTAATCTTAGGAAACATGTAAACCGAAGTCATTTAAATTTTAGTATTTGTTAAAAACCCATCCACAGGCGGTGACGTTTAGGATTATCGGGACATTTCAACGTTTTTCTTTACCTACTAAATTCCTGGGTACCCTGATAACATCTTCGGAAAACTCCAGGTAGCTCCTGGCTTTGCGCACGGCATCATGGTCCTGTAATTGCAGACACACTGTATAGGTCAAAAGTCCTGCTTCAATTTCTTCTTTTTTTAAATCAGACACCGTTATGTGAAAGCAGGTGCGTGACGTGACGTACCTCTCCGTAGATGTGAAAAGTGCATGTTTCCTCATCCAGGTCAATGTTGGTGACTCCGGGAACCTTGCGGGCCTGTTGGATGTTGGCTCCATGTGTGCCGATGGCGAGACCCATCAGATCGTCACGCACTATAAACTGCTCGTGGAACCTCGATGCTAACTGACGAGAGCTCTGGAGAAAAGCAAAAACATGATCAGGAGCAGAGTTTAAGCAAGGTCTTATCTCATCACGGATTATATGACTCAGACTTTTTTAGTACCAAGTAGAAAACACAGAGGCTCCAATAATGATCCATGTTTTTGAGAAGACATCTTACATGAATTATTATGAGATTATACCAATAATAAAGTGAATTAATAGTAAGGGTGCCAATAGTTCTGGAGCTGTTTCAAGTTGAACAGCTGGTTATTTCCTATAAAATGGAAAACTAACAGATTGACTATATTAAAAATACAAGCACCACTCCATGATCACAGGCTCTATAATTTGTTAGAGATCAAAGGGTCTGTATTTTCATTAGAGTCCTTCTTAATGATTTATTTTCAATTCATCATAAAATGAAATTAGAAATGCACTCCGATCAGGAATTGTGCAGCCGATACCGAGTACCGATTTCTCGTCATGGTGATCGACTGTACTGATTCCGATGAGTCAGTTTTGAGTCAGGCAGAGTAAACTTTTGCACTCAAGTGTGCATTGCAGTGGCTCCTGGCCAGTTAGGGGAAAACCTGCAGCACTTTAAACATGAATTAAAATTCTGCCTCACCGCTTAGTTACTTAAATTTTAAAACATCATACGATAATTAATCATTAGAAATGTTTGTATGCATGCTTAGTTGAAGTTAGCGTACAATTATTATTCTGGGCTCAAAGTAAACGGCGTTAAAGGGGATACAGAATTACAGAAGTGGTCCAAACTTTAATATTATTTTAGAAAAACAAACAAACAAACAAACAACACAATGCAAATCTTCATGTGCTCTAACGCTGTTCTAGCCCTGTGCGCCACTTTGAAAGACTGTACCACCTTGATTTAAACACGAGTGGCACTAGGCCAGGGTCTGAAATGCAACAGCTGGGCATCCACACAACGTACAAGATAGCAAAACCCTCTTGTTAAATATAGCCTGCAAAGTGCCACTCGGCAGATTTGTAGGCCACAATCCCATCATTAACTTACGCGCCCGTTACAAGCCTCAGAAACAAATTTAGCAGCTAGCTTCTATTGCACTGCAGGCGACCGAGGCAGAAGAAATGATATCGGTGTCGTAGCAGTCGTACCTCCAGCTGTCTACTGGCCTCTTCGTTCCTTAGAATGAGGGACATTTTGGTGCGCAGGCTCCTGAAGTGCATGTCCGTCAGCATGGTCGCGCGTTTGGTGGTCACCTCGTTGACTGACTGGAATGTAGCAAACAAACGTTAAGGGGATAATTCTCTGCCAGGATTCACCATGGGGGGTGGGGGGGGGGGGGGAATGAATAACTGCTGATTCGAAACTTTAGACTCGCTAAACACTGGAAATGTACGACTCACCAGGATGACAAGCTGCTTCTTATCGGAGTCATACGCGACGTTGAACGCGCCCACGGCTTTTTGGAAATCTTTGTGAGCCGAGTCTTTTGCGCAGCTGTGGGCAAACAAAATTAACTTGTTTAATCTAAAATACAATCTTAAATGCCGCTAACATTAAACCAGGTATCATTTTCAGACTTGTTTCACCTGGTGTGGGGCTTATTATCAGATTTGAAATAGTGCATATATTCAGTAGGAAACAACAATAATATAAACCTGTTTTATTAGATAGATTTCTTTCAAACAAAAAACAGTGGGGGGAAAAAAAAAAAAAAAAAAAAATAAAGAAACAAAGTGCATAAATCTG
>JAOUQX010000001.1:16204121-16215024 GCA_028566295.1 Liobagrus marginatus
TTTGAGCCATTCCTTCCCGGGAAGCCAAGGACGCCGTTTGCTCCCGTGACAGCCTCAGGCTTTCTGCTACTTGTCTGGCTGAACAGATGCGTCCAGTCATCGAGTCATACTTTCAAGATAATTAAAAATAAACAATTTCCAAAATGTCGGTAGGGGGATTTAATGACCGGGGTGTCAACTGTATCATGTACATTTTGGTCTTTAACAGTGGATATGTGTAAAACATACAAACATTCAAACAAACTTATAAAAAAATAAAAAATAACTAACTTAATAAAGTCAACTATAATCTATCTATATATCTAAAGTAAACTATAATATATTATTATTTAATAAATAAATAAATAATCAGTGATATATGTTCATGTTTTACTGTTCTGTCACATCAGACACAAACTGCTACAAATACATTGTTGTTAGACATAAAAATTGTGCATTATTTTATAGAACGTTGTCAATATTTCATGCTTGAACCATCTGTTTCCAAGCATCACTTGTAACAGCTTTGAAAAAATGACAAATTTTATTTCCCACCATGGTACCAGGACACAGTTGGTCTATACTACGTGTAACCATTCATAAAACCCCAACCATTCACACTCACTACTATGGACAATTTAGAGTAGCCAATTCACCTATGTGCAACCGCATGTGTTTGGAGACAGGAGGAAACCGGAGTACCCTGGGAAAAACCAGCACATGCACGAACGAAGAACATGAAAACTCCACACAGAAAGACACTAGGTGGGAACCGAACCCATGAACTTTGCCACCCATGTGACTCATTTGATGCTTAAAAACTAAAACATTTCTGATACATATTGTTATTCCAAAACTATTAGCACCTATGAGATCATTTCTAAACTGCCCATTGGCTTTAGCAGCCATGTTAAAGAATTAAAGACGACCCAATTACAATGCACAGTCAAGGTTTTCAATAGCTCACATCATCTCTTTCATGAGGGAGTAAGCTGTCAAGATCCAGGCTTATAGATGATCTCAGGCATGAAACTTGTTTTCTCCATGTGACCAATAAATTCTGACACATACCGTACAGACGAGTTCTCTTTAGCGCTCACTGCTTCTCCATGGCTGAATTTGGACGAAGTAGTTGATGGGAAATAAATGTGCAGAATGTGAAGATAGCCACAGTCTTCATGTCTATTTATTTCACTGTGGTCGAGCTAAATTTGCTTTAAAACAAGACATTAAGTGAACTTTCTTCCTCAATCTACTTAAAACCTTTCAAATTCAATCATATTCAACCCCACCTCCCATATCAAGCTAATGCATCCGGGAAGCCTCATAACCCGACTTGTAAAACTACACACGGGGTTTACTGTCAATCTGGAGTTTTACAATATGAATAAACCAAACGGAATTCGTAGTTTAACGGAGTTAAATTAAAATCACTAAAATGAATGTAGCTATTCAGAGAGTCGTCGAAGACTTCTAAGTGATCGGCATGTGTTTATATTTGTTGCCTGGGTTGCTTATGTGTTCACAAAGCAGGGGTTATTTACCAGCGGGTTCTGTTTACGAGTGTGGCTTAACATGGCACCCTTTGACAGGTTTGTAGAGTCGTAAGTGATTGCACAGCGAGCGACTTCCCCTAGCAAAGAATGAAAGCAGAGCTGCTTGGAGGATAAATTTACTGTAGTGCATGGGACATGATAAATGACCACTGTGAAAGGAGAAGTGCTGGGCATGAGAGCCACATCTAACTTCATCTTATCACACCGACAGTCCATTTTTCATGCCAACATGTCCCAGTGTATCACCAGTAACTGAGTAATGCTTAATCACGAGATGGTGTTATGACAAAATCGCAGTTTCCGCTTTACAAACTAGCCATGTATCTTAATAAAACAGAGGGGAAATACAGGAGTTGGGGGGACGTGTAAGAATCAACATGCAGCATTTCATTTTCCTTTAACATACACCCTTTTTATAGTGTCTTAGAATATTTTTAAAAAGCAGTTTGATATGTCAAAGAAATTCCCTTATTAGCCTAATTAGTGCTTAGTTATAAAGACAAATACAAAAGAAAACACAACGCTCGTAAGAAATTGTCTTGCTAAGCAGAATTCACAAAAGGTCAATCATTCCTGAAGGGTCCTATGGTGGAAAAAAAAATATCACAGCTTTACTTCCGACTGATGCAAAAAAAACACCGACACTGAAGATTTCGTACTTAAATTTGACATGAACAAGCCTGATATTATCAATGCCTCTTCAATTTACTTCATGACTCATGGACTTTGAGATCATTATATATGTTAAATAAAAGATGCTCTCTGTGGACGAAATTGGGACACCTAATCAAATCATGTTCATCACATACACACAGTGAAACGTTTTTATTCTGTGCATCCCAGCATACAAATTTGAACACTGGGATCAGAGCGCAGGGTCAGCCAGAATGTGCAGCACCCCTGGAGCAAGGGAGGTTAAGGGCCTTGTTCAAGGACCCAATGATGGTAGCTTGCCTGGTGCAAGGCTTAAACCCAGACCCTCTGATCACTGACCCAGAGCCTTACCATTGCGCCACCCCCCCCCACCTAATAACCATATCTACCTGCGTTTTTGAACATCCGGTTTCAGCTTTAGTCTCACTTTTAATATCATAATTGAATACAGAATTTGGAACATGACTAAGGGGATTTACCCATTCAGCCACAAGAGAATTAGTGTTATTATTAGTGAGGTCAGTAAAGAGGTCTAGGGTGCAGTGGACATTCCCAGGTCCACATTAAGCTTTACAAACCATGAAGCCGAGTAGTATTATTAAGTGAAGTAATAATTTAATGTTACAAAATACATGCATGAAAAAAAGGCTTATTTGACAACTATTTGTTTCCAACAGTTTGGCTAATGCACACATATTTATTCGTAGCTTATGTAGAGGGGAAGTGGTAACTCAGTGGTTGGACTGCTGATTAGAATATCATGGGTTCAATCCCCAGCACCACCAAGCTGCTACTGCTCAGCCCCTGATCAAGGCCCTTAACAAATAACTGCTCAGTTGTATTAAGAAAAGGAATTAAATCAAATTAGTTGCTCAGGATAAGGGCGTTTTCCAGATGCGGTCAATGTACTGTACAGAAATGTTTGCCCATGTAGTGTATCTAGCATTGTTCAGGTTCTCATTACGATGGATATCATCGGGCAGACTTTGTGATTTGGGGGCACTAAGTGATTTCATATATGGGGCCCCAACAGTCAAATTTGAACTTTAAAACCCCTCTCTCACTCTCTCTCTCTCTCTCTCTCGCTCTCTCTCTACATATATATATATACATCGTATTTTCCGGTGTATAAGACGACCCCCCTATTTTTCGGGATATATATATATATATATATATACACAATAAAATTATTATATAATTATACATCATTATATATCATCAAACATTTTATGAAGCTTCTATGTATTACCATAGAGAGTGTTATATATTTCTAGGTGTTTTCTTTCACACCATTTGGTTTTAGGCACATTAATTAAAAGCAAATTTATTTTTGTTAAACATTCAATAGCACCGGGTGAAACTGACAAATTAGGGAGACAGACACTTAGATTAATTAGTTTAAATAATTAAGGACAAATTGTGTTCAGGGAATACTAAGACACCGAATTCTGTTACAACACACTAGAGCCAAAAACAATAAACGTTTGTTCAGCTTCTGAAACCAAACAACTGACAGATGTGTTTTTCATTTATTCTTGATTTCTTTATTCAGTTATTTAGTTATTGTGAAGTTGTTTCATGTTAACGTCTGCTCACAGGTTCTCAGCATGTTGGCAGTACATCAAACCCATGGACAAAAATACAACCAGCACCACTGTGTCTTTAAGCCTCCAAGACATGTCAATTACAGCCCTGTCTGTACTGAATAATCCGTTTAACCTGCAACGTAGATTGTCTAGGCGCAAGACAATCAGTTTGACGTCTGACATAATAATTTGCTTAGCATTCAGACACCATACCGAAAACAAACTCAGGATGCATTAAATCATCACTGCCATCAACAAAGTCAACAAATATACCAAGACAAAATTAAGCCTATTTAGAAAAGAGTGAGACGGCACGGTGGTTATCACTCACAGGGTCGCGGGGGTGCTAGAACCTATCCCAGCTAACTTAGGGCGTGAGGCGGGGTACACTTTGGACAATCGCAGAGCTAATACTTAGAGACAGACAACCATTCACACTCACGTTCACTCCTATGGACAATTTATGGAGTATCCAATTCACCTAAGCCAAATCACATGTGTTTAGATGTGGGAGGAAACCGGAGTACCAAAGGAAAACCCCTGCAAGCATGGTGAGAACAAGTAAACTCTAACAGAAAGACCCAGGGAGGGAACTTAACCCATGACCTTCTTGGTGCATAGAAGGAGCTCTAACCACTCTGCCAATGTGCCATCCCGTGTTACCTGGTTGGAAAGGAATTAAACCAAGAACAGCACAAATACAGAAGAAAAAAAAGTCGAACCTGTGATTCTACAATACTTTATAGCTTTAACCTCCAAAGACCAGAGCTTTGCTTTGGCCGGCATTTTATTTCCACGTTTGTAGACGCCAGGTTATAGGAGGTTAAATAGGCTCTGAATAAGTTATCTCCCAAGTATATAAGCAGTCTTCTAGCACATTACAATCTGTCACCATCCTTTCATGATTTCTAGTCCGATCCAGTTTCTACAGTCCACTAAAGGTTGTAGACCATTCTCACATTAAGCTCGCATCACCTCACACTTACAAATGCACTCATATATCATCTCGTATTGATTTTTATTATGAACCGAAGCTACGCTAATTCCTCTTCTCTTGCTTCTCTTTTTCTGCCAATCCCTGTCCATGATCTGCACCAGCTGTGTTCTGCTTCATAAAAGTTCCAGACCATCAAGGAGAAGATGCCGTCCCCATGGAGTCCGAGATGTACGAGTGCAGCTCCAGTTGCATTCTGCTTCATGAAAGATTTGGACATCCAAAGAGAAGATGTCATGGAGTTGGTGCTGCATCAATAATGAACTATGTTGAGTTGCTGTATAAGATGCTCAGGAGCTCCTGAACTCCAAGTGCCTGTTTTTGACCATAGAACGGACATAACTTCATATTATAATCACACTTCAGAGTGTTTATGAATTTTATAATGATTTATAATCACACTCTCCTCTGTCACCCAAATGAGGATGGATTCCCTCTTGAGTCTGGTTCCTATCAAGGGTTCTTCTTCATACCATCTAAGGGAGTATTTCCTTGCCATGATCGCCCCTGGCAAGCTCATTAAGGACAATTAGTGACTCATTTTATAAGTTTAATATACATTTTGAACTGTTTCCATCACATAATTATGTTCTGTAAAGCTGCTTTGATAAAATGTCCATGTGTTAAAAGAGCTATACAAATAAAATTGCATTGAATAACAGAAGCTTATAAATCTAATACAGGTTTAATAGCTGGTCTTACTAGAACATTAATAAACTTATTAGATATTAGAGCTATATATTAGGTATTAAGACCTTCGTTGACGCTTATGTGCCTTGCTCAGGAGCATTGCAGCAGTGGAACAACATCGGAAGCTTGGCAATGCTATGAGTTGAACTCTTGACCACTCAATTTAATATTTAGCTTTTTTAGGAATAATAAAATAATTTTAGAGCTGACTGCTTTTCCAGGTAGCCAAATGAAAAGCCTTTTATGCCCATGAAAAAATGCTATTATGCGAGCACAGCCTGATAGCCTGAAATGTAATCTAGGGGGATAAATGCTTCGGGTAAAACATTGAAGAAATGAAAAAAAAATCCAAACAAATGTAAAGCTTATAGATTTGCAATCACCGCATTTTACCAGTTATACACCTCAAAAGCAAGCTAGCTATCCAATATTTGATAGTCCGGATTTAAAATGTATTTGTCCATGCACATTCATAACAGGATGCAAAGTGCAGTGTCATAAGATGCAGTTACTATAATAACGGTGCCATACAGAAACAATAAACACTCTAATAAACAATAAAACAATGGGTATAGGGTTCACTAAGGGCGCAGTGCATACAAAAAGTAAGTATAAGTATACTGGATAATATATCCTAGTATGTACACTATATGAACAAAAGTATTTGGACATTAGGATGTATACGCTTACAAACAGAAAAGTGTTGGGACACTTGACTTCTACATCCCTCTGTTTTTTGAATATCCAATTTCAGATATAATCTCACACGTACTCCTACAATAACCACCGCACATCAGGATAGGCTTTACTAGATTTTGAAGCAGAACGATGGGGATTTGCTCATTCAGGCAAATCAGATCGTCCACTAATGTTGGTTGTGGTGGTCTGGCATGAAGTCAGCATTCCAACACTTGAATTCTCCCACACCAACCATAACACACTATGTCCTCATAGAGTTTGCTTTGTGCACAGGTTTATTATGATGCTGGAGCCGTGCTTGGGCCTTTTAGTTCCAATAAAGAAACAACGCTATAACATTGTACAACCTACAGTAACATTCTAGACATCTGTATGTTTTTAACAGTGTATTTTTGACAACAGTTTAGTCGTGTTCTGGTGAGGTGTCCACAAACTTTTGGTGAAGATATTTTTATATGTATATGTATCTGTGTTTGCAAATGTGCCTGTGATGCTGAGGTGATCTTTAGAACTGTATGTGTAATGTCATGAAAAAGAATCCATCACCTAGTGACTAGAAACTAGACTGGAAGTGTTTATTTAGAGTTAAGCACTGATTATAGCTTATTTCTAAATATAGACAGATACAAAATAAAATCCAAGGGTATTCAGAACATGGTTGAGTCTCTAATGTATGCATTTAAAATGGCATTTTTCCATTAGACCTATGACTATGGTAATACAGGCTTTGGTTTTAGGTTGGAGGACAAAGTTAATTACTAATGGCATGTTTTCGGAGAGAAATCTGGCAGTATATAGAATAGAAGAATACTTTTTCCCCTAAAGGCACTTTACAGCTTTGAAGGACATTGGGACAAGAGCCAAATTGGGAAGAAATTCAAACTTTTTTATTTTAAGAGAGTTCATTTAAATGACCTAGGTGTCTTCTGCTTCTGCTAGTCATGCAATACTGTAAGATAAATGTACATGGCAAATTTGTGGTCTGGAGTATTGTGATAGTGAGATTGGTACACAATATATGAAGGGTAAAGCATGTACACTTTTTCAAACTCATGAAAAAAATTGTAATTGGATGTATTTTGGCAACTCTTATCATTGAAACTTTTTTTAGAACTTAAAAGCATCTTATTTCGGATGTCATTCAGCATTAACTTACACGACTCAAACAAGCAAGTTTGGACAACGAATCATCGCATCCATCCATCCACTCCATGTCTTCATGGAGTTTTAGGGCCTTTATGCACAGGGACATTGTCATGCTGAAATAGTGTTGGGGTCTCTAAGTTACAATAAAGTAACTAAGTAATGCTGATCAGCTGTGTGCTTTCGACTTTGTGAAACTTTTCAACTTTCAATTAAACTTCAAAAGTTTGGGAAACAAAGTTATAGCATGCTGATGAGGTGTCCACAAACTTTTGGCCAGATACTGTATGTGTTTATAGAGCAAAATATATTGGAAAAAATGACTTTGCCCTACGATTATGCCAAACTGAATCCGTGTAAATAAATGATTGTATAGGCTTGAACTTCAGTAGAAAACAATATTATACAAATTGTAAGCTAACGGTCAGTGTCAGTACCATGCCGAAATCCATTGATTGAAGTATTCCATATTTATTATGTTATTTTCCCTGGTGTATGCTCAAGAATCAAACTTTGATTTGAAATGAATGGCTTGTATGATTATTTCATCACTTCAAATAATAACTTTCAATTTCTCCGTTTTTTTTTTTTTTTTTTTTCATGCCTGCTCTTTCGATCTACAGTAAAAGGCTTTGATGCAAACCTCAAATCTAATTTGGAGCATCTGACATTTCGACTTTTGGATTGAAACACATTTAGTTATCGACATGCCAACTTAGATTAGCACTGCCTCATGGCTGTCCATCGAAGTCTACTATAAAGTAGCCCGGAAGACCAATGAATCTTGACAACGGAGGTTCATTTAAATTTATAGTGTACAATTAAATGAAATGTCTGGCAATATAATCCCTTGATTGGCTGAAAGAGTCTGTCAAAGGAAGTCATTTTCGTGTCAATAAGAGTCAGGAAACAGTAAAGAGAATTATGAGAGATATAAATTTGTCATTAGAACATGTGGAATTGCTAATTCTGTCTCCAAATTAAGGGATTAAATAAAAATAATGGATTAGCACCTAATCGCTCTGTAGGTATAGCTGTGCATATATTTGACATGTTCTGACAGGTTAGGGTTAATTGATATGAAAATGTTCATGCCGAACGTTTGCAATTACACAATTACAAAAGATTTATGACCTGTAAAAAATGGCCAATTAAGTCGTAAATATGCAATTTTTAATATTGCACTAATGATTAATGCGTATTTAAATATATTTCTCTCTTTGGCGACACTATTATGCACATCTTCTGACACTCCTGCCAGTCCCTGATTGTGTTAAACTTAATTTACACGATTTTAAACCACTCACCGATAAGCGTATACCCAATACCTTGCACTGTATGTGCATTCCTTCCTGATTGGAACATCTGCTAATGTGGATACGCTGAGGATTTGCACCTGCAAAAAACAATTTACACCCAAGACACATCCATTTTTATTTACTTTTTTTTTTTTTTTCGGAATAGTCTCACTGGTATAGTACTCTGTTGTTAAAGTGTGATTATTTAAAAACCCATTACCCATTCTGACCCAAAAGGTGATGTTTTTCTTTCCATGTTAAGAGACGATCGTAGTCCCAGTGATCCCCGAGGCTGGCTCAACACAATCCACCTTTCCACAGGACCACCACAACATATAATGTCCTGAATAGTATATTATAGATTCTCACCTAGGAACGCTCATAAGTTAAAGTTAAGGTTAAAGTTAAGTTTATTGGTCACATGCACAGCATACAGTACAACATACAGTGAAATTCCTTGATTTCGCATATCCCAGCATACAAATTTGAACGCTGGAGTCAGAGCGCAGGGCACCATATAAAGAGAGTGCATGGACATCGCAAGGGCATTAAATGAAAATGATGAGGCTGAGCAGTCAATCAATTTATACCGAGCAATTACATTTCACTTTGTATGAGATGATCTTAATAAACTCTTGGTAGCATGTGCTCTCTGTGTCAGATTATATGATGAAAAGCCTCTTATGATAGATCTGTGATTAAAGAAAATGACGACATTAGGCTGAGGCCATTGATCAGCACTGTCCAATGGTGTTCAGAGCCATGCGGCATGAGGTTATAGTGCTTCAACTGAGAAGTATATGTTTCATTCTATACATTTGTTTATAGTAAAATGCACCACACATTGCGTCATCAGTAGATCGAGGCATTTTTAGAGGTTTTTCATCATCTTATGCTGTCATCCTATTAGGCGTTTTTAAAGGATTAGGGGTTTAGAAGAGCAGTGTAGCAGTCACAGATTTGACCAACACACAAAGATTCCGACAATGTTATTATTGGTCACAATGCATGACATAAATGACATGACCAAAATACCTTTATGATATGTGGGTGCATGGGATTTTGGCGAACTGTCCATGACAGATGTATATACCAAACATGTGAAGTGGCTTCATCAGATTCAAATAAAAGCCCATCATGATCCCAGGCTAGACTTATGTGAAAATACGGCACCATGATTTATAACCACTATATTTTTGACTTCTGACAAAGACGTGACGGTAGAATCAGGCATTGTGCAGAAATAAGGTTTTCATTTTAAATGTGCTGAAAATGAGTTCATTATTTTTGCTTGTTTACAGCCCCAGGTGGTGAAGAGGAAGAAGATAACATATCTGTCTTTATTCTAACAGGCGCAGCAGTGGGTGGTAGGATACAAATAATACTATTTATAATAATGTTCAAGCAACATGTGCCTGTGTTTATTCAGTTTCGTACATCTAGTATTTATATGACCCTTTCGCATTTCTTTGCCTGTTAATTCGTAGTAAAGACTCATCAGAGTTAAATGTCAAGATGGAAACCATGTGGTGGAATGTTCATTAAGAGAGCTGAAATCCGAAATAGAGTTGGGGTGGTAGACAGGGTCAAACACAGGCTGGCATCAAACTTTAAAGACAGAGAATATAGAGAATAAAGAATGATCATCAGAGAAGCTATACACATTAGGTTTTTATTTACATTTACATTTGGCAGTCACACATTTTCAGAGCGACTTACATTTATCGATTTCTTATCCAATTGAACACTTAAGGGCTTATGTGGGCGAATCTATGATCTTCTGATAGGCAGGCCAGCATCATAACCACTGAGCTATCATGTCCCACTCCATATTATCAATCTTGGCAAGACTTCACAAAACTGTATGTAATGCCTAAAGCTGGACTAAATATCATTACTAATCTAATATACAGTACAGTATTTGGAAAGTGGTGGGTCCAAAAGGTACTATGTCTAAATTGAGTCTGCTTATTCAGTACAAAAAAATATGCATTAGCTATATGCTACATGCTAAGTTGCACTGGCAGATCAACTAAGCAATACATTATACAAATATCTATTAACCTGCATTGAATAATTCATGATCTTAATGGTATGCAGCGAGAAATCCAGTTCATGCCCTTACAGGAAGGGAATATAGCTGTATGTTATTTTTTTTTGCAATGGCCAGAATGGGAAATAATTCAGGGCTTCCAGTGGCACTAATAATAATTATGTATAATATTAGTAATATCTATCTATCTATCTATCTATCTATCTATCTATCTATCTATCTATCTATCTATCTATCTATCTATCTATATA
>JAOUQX010000001.1:16215124-16227594 GCA_028566295.1 Liobagrus marginatus
TTAAAGAACTCCATGAATTCATTGCTGTTGTGCAGTGGTGGTGAGCTTTTTTCAGTGTTTTTTTTCTGAATTAATTTTGCTACGGTATTAAATAAAAATGTAGGATTATTTTTGTTATTTTCGATCAGTTTGGAAAGATATTCTGATCTCGCAATACTAAGCAATTTTTTGTAATTCATAATTCCTTCCACGCATTTAGGAACACTACTAATTCAGTCTGACACCATTTACGCTCTAATTTTCTTGTGTTTTGTTTTAACTTGCATGTTTGGTCATTGCACCAAGGCGCTAATTTTTTCTCTCTAATGATCTTACTTTTAAGCGGAGCTACATTATCTAGGGTGCTGCGAAAAGCTGCCTCTAAGTAATTGGTGGCATGATGAAGTTGTGCAGGGTTAGACAGTGAACTAGTCGTGGAATATAACTCTGGGAGATTGTTTATGAATCTTTCTGCAGTAGCAGATGTAAATGTACGTTTAACACGATAGCATGGCAGGGTGCAGAAATCGTTTCTATAAAAAAATTTAAATGAGACAATATAATGATTTGAAATTGCTTCAGATTGTGAACAAGTTTCTATATTTTCAACATTCAACTCAAATGTTAAGATAAGATCGAGAGTGTGTCCTCCGTTATGGGTGGGTCCTACTACATTCTGAGTTACTCTGACTGAATCCAAGACTGATAAATCTGCTTTTCTTAGTGGATATTCTAAAATATCAAAGTGAATGTTGAAGTCTCCGACAATTAGTGCTACATCAGTAGAGACGAATAAGTTCGAGATAAAATCTGCAAATTCACACAGGAATTCCGAAAACGGCCCTGGGGGTCTGTAAATAATAATTAATGGAACTGTTTTAGTATTTTTGTTGGTTACATATGATACATTTGTGTGCAGAATTTCAAACGAGTTGCGTAGGTTTGTGTGTGACAGTTAGAGTATTATCATAGATAACTGCAACACTGCTGTGCTCCCCGGCCTGCTAGACGAGGCTGATGTATATAACAAAACGCAGGTGGACTCGTTGCATTTAACACTACATACTTATTCAGTTTAACCCATGTTTCTGTTAAACAGAACACTTTAAACCCCAGATCTGTAATTTTTTCATTAACAACATGCGCTTGAGACGAAAGAGAGCGTATATTTAAAAGACCTAGCTTCAGATCAAAGGTGTTTGCTATGTGTTTGTTTGGATCTGGTTTTATACTAATCGGATTATTAAAACACATTTTTCTATGATTTTTGTATTTTGGTTTAACTCGAGGAACAGTCTCTATAATATGGGGTTGATCATTTGAGTTACAGCTATTATAGTTATGATTTGCATAATGCCTTATCAGTCAGATGGAGTGTAGAGTCTTTGAAATGTCGTGCGACGTCACTTTCACTTCGATTCTGCTGGGGTGCAGTCTGTCACGGCTGAAGAATCTAGGTCGCGCCCAGAAAACATTCCAATTATAAATAAACAGCAGGTTTTGTTCATGGCACCATGTCTGTAACCATTCATTTAAAGCATAAAGCTTACTGAACTTTTCAATCCCACGTTGGAATGTGGGAAGGGGTCCTGATATGATGATCCTGGTCTCGGCCAATGTGCTGCGTACTGTTTTAGCCAAGATCTTGAAGTCCCTCTTCAGGATCTCCGTCTGTCTCAAGCTGGTGTCGTTCGCGCCGACGTGGAGGACAGCGGCTCCGATGTTCTTATTCAGGATCGCCAGTACCTGTGTAGAGAAATCAAGAACACTTGCACCAGGAAAACAATGAGTGCACACCTTACCTGTAGCTTCAGTAGCACGAACGTGCCAGACGATGCAATCTCCCATGATCACCGCGTCACATTCAGTTTCACAGAGGGCATCGAACCGGTTGTGAGTGGAGATCTCGAAGACTGGTGGCGGTGGAGGGGGAGAGGCTCTTGACTGGGGCTGGGCCCGGGTCCTCCGCAGCTGCTGCAACCGTGGTCTGTGATCTGTGAGCGCCAGAGTGAATGTCATCTGAGCAGGCTGGTCTTCGGAGCATCGGATCTGGACACAAGAAAACACGACGTCGATGTGCTCGGGGTAGCGGTTTGTGCACTCAAACTAACCTGTGGCAGATTAACATCCACCCTGGAAACATCCAGCGCGGCTCTCCGTTCTCGCAGCTGCATCTTCTTTACCTGTAAGTCGCAGATCTGCTTCTCAATGGCTTCCAACACGAACTCCAGCGAGCGCCACTCACAGCTGTCTTCACCAGCTAATCCCTGCGTCGTCATCTTGCTAGAGCGCTAGGGGAAAGCGATTCCTAGAATTTGGGAAAAACTCAAGATATTCTCCGAAAATTATCTGAAATACAAAGAAAAATATTAATACAGACAAGCGCGGCAGCGCTACATTAATGACGGGACTAATAATAATTAAACAGTACAGTTTTAAAATTAAAATGTAAATGCCGACAAAAGCAAGAAACTCGCGCCAAACAATTCGGAAACAGGAAGTACGTCAGTACTTGAACGAGTTTTCATTCTAATGGTGGAAATTTATTTTTGTTACAGCAATGCTGTTTGGTGTCACTGCAACACACAGAGATTGTGTACGCAATGCCAACTATGCGTTAAGAATAAGTTTGTTAACACGTATCGTGCTAGTTTTACCCCAGCAAAATATGAAGTTCAGACAATTAAATTAGTTTTTTATATGTATGTTCATGTAATTTGTGATATTTATATCTAGTATTTGAATGTTTGAAATTTAGCGTTTTCACAAATTACATTAAGTTATTTAAACATTTGAATGTGACTCTTACCTCAGGGCTTGCCTGGGCGAATGCAGTTTGAGAACGTTGGATCCAAATGCAGTAACAGAGAGGCGGCAGGGTGTGTAGATGGAAAGGCAGAAAGTCACGTAACACAAATATAAATAGATCCTAGGAACAAAGGTAGTAATCCACGTAAGGGACCAAAAGTCTTGGTTCTTGATAAAGTCAAAGATTAGATGCATGAGGGGGCTTAGAATGTCCACAAAACAATACTTAGCGTTGAGCTAGTGCCAGAGGTGCTCCTATATACACCCTGCCACGGAAGTGGAAGATCGCGACGCCATCTTAAACCGGAAGTGACATCATGACGAACCGGACGTGACCTAATACTCCGGTGAACGGCGTCGTGATGTTACATTGAAATGTTTAAAATAAAGAATGTGATATTTTATAGTTGTTAGATAAAACAATTGCATTTAAATATGTAAGTAAATATGTAAGTAAATAAGCAATTAAGTAAATAAATTTGTAAATAAGTAAGTAAGTAAATAAGTAAGTAAATAAATACATTTGTAAATAATTAAGTAAGTAAATAAGCAAGTAAATACGTAAGTGTGTAAGTAAGTAAATAAGTATGTAAGTAAGTAGTTAAATAAAGCTTTATTTACATAGCACCTTTTAAAAGTGTTTAGAAAGTGCTTTATGTGATAGAGAATTTAAAATATACAATAAAAGGATACATGTAGAAACATAAAAAAGATAATAAAATGAACACCAACACACTGACCAAGCCAACACACCGAACACACAAACACACCAACCACGACACATAAGTAAGTAAATAAGTAAGTAAGTAAATATGTAATTAAATAATTAAGTAAATAAGTAAGTAAATAAATAAGTAAACAAGCAAGTAAATATGTAAGTGAGTAAATAAATAAGTAATTAAGTAAGTAAGTAAAGGTGTAAGTAAGTATGTAAGTAAGTTCAGTCGGTAAGTAAGTAAGTTCGGTCGGTCGGTCAGTAAGGTCGGTCAGTCGGTAAGTAAGTAATTTCAGTCGGTCGCTAAGTAAATAGGTAAAAAGTAAAAAGCTTTATTTACATAGTACCTTTCAACAGTGTTTACAAAGTGCTTTATGTTATAGAGAATTTAAAACATACAATGAAAGGATACATGTAGAAACATAAAAAAGATAATAAAATGAACAACACACCGACCAAGCCAACACACCGAATACACAAACACACCACAACGACACATAAGTAAGTAAATAAGTAAGTAAATAATTAAGTAATGAAATAAATAAGTAAGTAATTAAGTAAATAGGTAAGTAAGTAAATAGGTAAGTAAGTAAGTAGATAAAGCTTTATTTACACAGTACCTTTCAACAGTGTTTACAAAGTGCTTTATGTGATAGCGTGTTACTCAACACACTGAACACACGAAACACACCAACACACTGAACAACAAACACGCTTAACACTCTGAACACATTAAACACACCAAAATACTGAACACAACAAATACACTCAACACACTGAACACGCGTGTTGTGGAAATCCAACCTTAATGGATTATGGAGACCAGATCAGTCAAAACATGTAGTATAACAAAGATTTTATTAAAGTATGAAAGAGTTAAAGTAAAGAGATTAAATATTTAGTAAAGTAATCAAAGTATCAAGGCAATTCGTAGATCTAAGGGTGCAGTCTGAGACCAGCATGATGCTATGTTTCAGAGTGACACCTTGAATCATCAGGCCTTCTTTTTATGCAAACAGTCTTGCACACACACATACGTAGATTCAGACAATCTGTCGTTCAAAACAAACCTTCCCGAGGAACGTTTATCCGTGTTTTGAGAACACTTCAGTGTTTTGAAAACACCTTCGAACAAAACTTGTCTGGGTTTTATTTTTATTACCAACACTCTGGCCAGAACCAGTTTTCTGAAGGACTAACTAATGCCACATCTATTGCCACGTATATTCACAAAGACCTTTGACCTGATTATTACCTGGGCATAAAATTTAAGATGGAAACCTGTAAAATCCATTATACGCGCAATACACCAACACACTGAACACAACAAACACGCTCAACACACCGAACACACACTAACACACTGAACACACACAACAAACACGCTTAACAGACCAAACACGCTGAACGCGCTCAGCACACCAACACCCCAAACACAATAACAAACTGAACATAAACATGCTCAACACACCAAAATCACACACATACTGAACACACCAATACACTGAACATGCTGAACACAACAAACACACTCAACATACCAAACACGCTGAACACGCTCAGCGCACCAACACACTGAACACACTGACCACACCAACAAACTGAACACAAAACCACCAGACACACCAAGACACTGAACGTGCCAACAGACCGAACACACTTAACACACCAACACATTGAACACGCAGACATATTGAACACGCCACCACACCGAGCACGCTGAACACACTAACACACTGAACGTGCCAACACCAACACAGTGAACACACACCAACACACTGAAAATGAGCACACTGACCATACCAACACACCGGACACACCGACACAATGAACACGCCAACATGCTGAACACAACAGACATGCTGAACACAACAACACACTAAACAAATGAGCACACCGGGCACGCCAACACACTGAACACGCCAACATACCGATCATGCTGAACACAACGAACACACTGAACATACGAACACACACCGAACACACCAACACATTGAACAATCGAGCACACTGGACACGCCAACACACTGAGAATGCTGAACACACTAACATACTGAACATGCCAGCACACCGATCACGTCAACACACCAAACACACTGAAGATGGCAAACGACCTGAACACACTGAACACAAGCAGACACTAAGAAGCCAACACACAAACATCTTGAACATGCTCAACACACCAACACACTGAACAAATGAGCACATGGGACATGCCAACACATCGAACACACCAACACACTGAACATGCCAACAAAAATGTCCTTGACTCTGGGGACGAATGTAACGTTCATATGCTACGGAAGACCATCGTCCCAGAGTTTTCAGTGTGGGAATCATTGTGATGGAGGCCGCTGTTGATGCTGCTCCGATCCAAGATGAATGGGTCATGTATTGCTACGGGGAAAGGCCGGAGGATTTGCGGACCAAGCGGAGACGAGCGGCAAACCAGTTTCTGGACATTGCTTTTCTCTCCCCAGTGATGAAAAGAGGTTCATCAGGATGAGCGTGAGGCAAAAACTAAGATACTGGGACATGGAATGAAAAGGGCAAAAACTGTATTAGTACAAGCAATTCCTTTAGATTCTTTGTTGGACTTAGAGTGTTTTAGCAAAATGGTAAAAATTGTTCAAGTTTTGTGAATTCGCCCACTCTGAGAAACCCATAAAGGGCACAAAGAAATACAGCCTCCAAAAGTGAATCCTTGTAAGGATTGAAGCACACCTGTCATAATTTGGTGACCAGTGAAAGATGGAAGTGAATGCTTGAAGCCTGACTTTTAATGGAGGGGGGCAGCAGTTTATTTATTTATTTATTTATTTATTTATTTATTTATTTATTTGATAATGACAATGCATGATGTATGAGCTTACGACAGCTATAATAACAGGCAAAACTGAAACTGAAAAAGTAGCGCAAAAGGTAGTGAAGTGAAACCAAGCAGAGTCGTACACTTTTAATGTAGACTTGGCTAGACTTGATCTCATGTACACTGATGCTGCAGAGTGGCGATTTGTTGAGAACAGTCTGTGCGAATGACGGTCGGGGCGAATGGTGGGCAAGGCTGGCTTGCAGGAGAGGCAACTGGGCACAGTTTTTGAACCTGGAATTTGAAACGAGACAGGCAGTCAGCTATTTTGTTGTCAAGCCAGGTATATGCACCGCAGAGAGAGTAATTTGTTTTTTATACATGTCCATGTGAGACACCTTCTAATCTAAAATCTATTAATAGTGGGAACGGGGGAGCGCCCTTTATTAATAATGTGAACGGTAGCTTCATTGTTGAAGTATACGAGGATTGTTTCCTGGACAATTGATTTGTCCAAAGAATGCGAGCCACAACCACAGGATATACTTCTAACGACGCTATAGAAAGTGTGTTAGATGGAAGGCCAAGCACTAGCAAACCACTGACTATAAAACCTCCAAATCCAATTGCAGGAGCAGCGTCAGTAAAGAATTTTAGCGCGATGGATGTCTCGACCTCGTCATTGTAAAAGATAGATATTCCGTTCCAACCTTCGCAAGGGAGAGACCAGAATTGCAGTTTGGATTCTCAACCTAAATCCTATTTGATAGAATCATGTGATCTATCGACTGTTTTCGAAAGGCCAATAATCCTACAAATGAAGGAGCGACCTTGCGGTATAATTCGCATCGGCAAATTTAAATGGCCTATTAGAGAAAGCAGTTCTTTAGTTTACCGAGGGACAGAGAAGCTTGCATGGATTTCTATCCAAAGTGAATCTGAGGAATTCGATAGTGTCACGCCCACGGACTATATCCGGTTGGCCACTAGATGGTGGCATTGAGAAGCCGTTCAAAATGGGCGTGGACTATGTGTTTGCATGTGTGTGCACTTCCCACCTGTTCTCTCCGCTGATCCCACCCACCTGCAAACATTCCTAATCACCACACAGAGTATAAATACCCCTCACTCTTTTCCCTCTGTGTATGTCATTGTCAGTGTCTTTGTGCTTCATGTCACTGCTTGCTGGTTCGTGCTTAGTGTTATAGAGTATTTGTGTTAAAGAGCTTTCAATAAAGAAGCCGTGTACACTGCGTAAGCTTCTGGGCATCGTTACTGCCGCAACTCCGTTAGCCGATCATCACAGAATGACACACCCATAAAGACGCAAGGAACATGACGCTGAGGATCCAGCGTGGGAACACGGATTGTTCCGCCTGGAGGCCTCACCTACACCCAGCCTGTTTGAGATGGAGCACGCCTATGCTTGGCTTTACTTGGGTTTATCAGACCTCGGCATGAAGAGGAAGTGTGCGAAAAGGAGCCACATAAAGAGACAAGCGTGGTGGCCGGTAAAATGTCGCCATTGTGGTCAACTATGCGTTGTCTTGACCTAGTGAACATAACAGAATGTTAACGAAATTAACGTCATTACCTGCGAGGATCTGAGCTCGCATCTGCGTAGAGATGGCAGCGGCGGTGGAAAAAAGGTCTCCTGAGTAATGAGAATGAGTTGTGCTAAATAGCAGTTTCCTCGTGCAGTCAATATAATTCAGTGTGTAGCCATACGGTGTTTAAAGAGATGCCAGTTTAATGCAGGTGGGCTAGCAATAGTTGAATGCAGCATGCAGCTAGCGATAGAGGGATAGAATGAATAGGGATTTAAATGATCGCTGTTATAGGTGTCGCGACTGGATTTGTACACGTCATTAAACAGCTGACTGTCAGCTGGTGCAAGCTTAACTGATGTGGCCTGCCTGAACTAATGTGATGCTTGATTTCTTTTATAACCTGACAATGGCACATAATGTCATGTCTTTGAATGCTATTGAATGCTAACTGACCCTGTCCCTTTAAATAACAATTTAGCGCCAGGCTAGCTTTCGACAGCAAAAAAAGGTTAAACACAATAAAGTGTACAGTAATTGTATAGTGATAAAAACTGTGCGGTTTTTATAGGTGAACTAAAATCTCAAACTAAGACTTGGCAAACTTGGGCAGCGATTCTCAAAAGCATCATATGACTAAGTAGAGAGCTCATAGAGACCGAATTGGTGGTAATTTGTGACAGCTGACTCTCAGCTGGTGCGAGCTTGACTGACGTGGCCTGCCTGAAGTAATGCGACGCTTGATAAGAACATGCTGAACACAACGAGCACGCTCAACACACCAAACACTCTGAACACACACGCACGCCGAACAAACCAGCAGACCGAACAATCATGCCAACACACCAAAAACGCTCAACACACTGAACATGCTGAACACAACAAACACACCATCACACTAAACAAGCCACCACACTGAGCACGCTGAAAACACTAACACACTAAACATGCCAACACACCTAACACACCAACACACTGAACATACCGACAAACTGAACACGCCACCACACTGAGCACGCTGAACATACTAACATACTGAACATGCCAACACAGCAACACACTGAACACATACCAACACACTGAAAATGCCGACTCACTGAACAATCCAAGACTCTGAACACGCGCACATGCTGAACACAATGAACATGCTGAGCACACCAACACACACCGAACACGCCGAACACGCCAACACACCGACCATGCCAACACACCGGACACACCAACACACTCAACGTGCCAACATACTAAACAAGCCTCCACACTGAGCACACAGAACACAAAAACACGCTGAACACACCAACACACCAAACACGCTGAACACACCAACACACTGAACAAAGGAGCACACCGGACACGCTAACACACTGAACACGCCAACACACAGAAAATGCCAACACACTGAATGTGCCAACACACTGAGCATGCTGAACACACTAACACTGAACGTGCCAACACACTGAATACACCAAACATGCTGAACACACCAAACACACTGAACACACCAACACACTGACCACGCCAACACACTGACCATGCAAACATGCCAATACACCAAACACACTGAACACGCCAATCCACCTGAACATGCTGAACATATGCACACACTGAACATGCCAGCACATGAACAGCTGAACACAATGAACAACGCTCAACATACCAACACACTGAACACAACAACAGACCGAACACAGCAACACACTGAGCACGCAACACACGGAACATGTCAACACACCAAACACGCCAGCATACGATCATGCTGGACACACCAACACACAGAATATGCCAATACATGATCATGCTGAACAGAACAAACACGCTGAACACACCAACACACTGAACAAATAAGCACACCGAACACCCCAACACACAGAACACGCCAACACACTGAATATGCTGAACATGCCAACACACTGAAGAAACAAGCACACCGACCACCCCAACACGCCGAACACACCAACACACTGAACACGCTAAACACACTAAGACACTGAACGTGCCAACACACCAAACACGCCAACACATTGAACATGCCAGCACAATGAGCATGCTGAACACACCAACACACCAAACATGCTGAACACACCAAAAATGCTCAACAGACTGAACACGTGCAACACACCGAACACGCGCAATACACCAACACATTGAATACATTGAACTCACTAACACACTGAATGCGCTGAATGTGCCAAAACGTTGAACACGCAAACACACTAAACAGGCAGACAAACGAAACATTCTGAACACAAGAACACACTGAAGATGCTCAACACACCAACACACTGAACACGCCCTAATACCGAACACGCTGATCATACGAACACATTGAACACACAAAACAGGCCAACACACTGAAGAGGCCAACACCCTGAACAGGCCAAGACACCAAACACATTGAATACACCAACACATGAAAATGCTGAACACAACGAACACACCACGCGCTGAAAAAAATGAGTGCACCAAACACACCAACACACTGAACAGACTGAACATGCCAACATATTAAACACGCCAACACACGGAACATGCCAACACACCGAACACACCAACACGTTGACCACACGCGCACACAACACACCAAACACCCTGAACATACCAAACATACCAAAACACTGATCACGCACCACACTGACCACGCCAATACCCGAACACGCTGAACACACCAACACACTGAACAAATGAGCACATTTAACACAGCAACACACTGAACATGCAGCACGACCACACCAACACACCAAACACACCAACACACTGAACGCGGCAACACACCAAATACACCGAACACGCCAACACACCAACCACTTGAACACACCGAACATGCCAACACACTGAACACGCAGAACAACGACCACAACAACACACCAACCATTCTAACACACCGAACGTGCCAACACACCAAATACACTGAACACGCAATCACACCGAACACGCCAGCACACCGACCACGCCAGCACACCAAACACGCCAACAAATGGAACATGCCAACACAACGACCATGAGAACACACCGAACATGCCAGCACAATGACCACGCCAACACACCAAACACACCAACACACTGAACACGCCAACACACCAAATACACCGAACATGCCAACACACCAACCACTTGAACACACCGATCACGCCAACACACTGAACACGCAGCACAATGACCACACCAACACACCAAACATACTAACACACTGAACTTGCCAGTACACTGACCACATCGAACACACCAACACACTGAACACACCAACACACTGAACACGCCACCACACCTATCGAACTAAACACGCCATGAACATGCTGAGCACACCAACACATGACCATGCTAAACATAATGAACATGTTCAACCAATAACACAGTGAACACGCTGAACACACCAATACACTGAACAAACGGCCACACCGAACATGCCAACACACTGAACATGCCAACACACCGAACATGCCATCACACCAATCACACTGAACACAACAACTCCCTGAACATGCTGAACACACTAACACACAGAATACGCCAACACATGATCATGCTGAACACAATGAACACGCTCAACACACCAACACACTGAACATACCAAACATGCGAACACACCGATCACGCACCAAACTGACCAGACCAACACACTGAACAAATGAGCACATTTAACACGGCAACACACCGAACATGCCAGCACAATGACCACACCAACACACCAAACATACTAACACACTGAACTTGCCAGTACACTGACCACATCGAACACACCAGCACACTGAACACACCAACACACTGAACACGCCACCACACCTATCAAACTAAACACGCCAACTCCCTGAACATGCTGAGCACACCAACACATGACCATGCTAACCATAATGAACATGTTCAACCAATAACACAGTGAACACGCTGAACACACCAACACACTGAACAAAACGGCCACACCGAACATGCCAACACACTGAACATGCCAACACACCGAAAATGCCATCACACCAATCACACTGAACACAACAACTTCCTGAACATGCTGAACACACTAACACACAGAATACGCCAACACACGCTGAACACACCAACACACTGAACAAATGAGCACATTTAACACGGCAACACACCAAACACACCAGCACAATGACCACGCCAACAGAGGTAGAGTAGGTGTATCTGTGTGTGATGTATAGGTTTAGGAATAGTGGTAGGGTAGGGGTGTGTGTGTGTGATGTGTAGGCTTAGGAGTAGGGGAATGGTAGGGGTGTGTGTGTGTCTGTGTTTGTTATGAGTAGGTGTAGGAGTAGGGGTAGGGTAGAGCTGTGTGTGTGTCTGTGATGCGTCGGTTTAGGTGGGGAAGTGTAGGGGTGTGTGTTTGTGTGTGATGTGTAGGTTTAGGAGTAGTGGTAGGGTAGCGGTGTGTGTGTGATGTGTAGGAGTAGGGGTAGGGGTGTGTATGTGTGTGTGTGGTTGTGTATGTGTGTGTGTATGTGTAGGTTTAGGAGTAGAGGTATGGTAGTGCTTTGTGTGTGTGATGTGTAGGTTTAGGAGTAGAGGTATGGTAGTGCTTTGTGTGTGTGATGTGTAGGTTTAGGAGTAGTGATAGGGTAGGGGTGTGTGTGTGATGTGTAGGGGTAAGGGTGTGTGT
>JAOUQX010000001.1:16285311-16297519 GCA_028566295.1 Liobagrus marginatus
GGAGGCTCTCAGGGTCATGATGTCCTCGTGCCGTCCCGGCCACGCCCCTCTGCATGTAGCAGCCGTGGCGGATGTTATAGCAGCCGTGTAGATACCTTCATTTAGTTACGATCTTGTTTTGAGATCAGGCGCTAATAAAACAAGGAGGTCTGGGGTTCTGTTTTCATTCCAGTTCATACAAGATGTGTTTAGTGGCAGGTAGAGGCACAAACACTGTTCCAGCATGACAATGTCTCTGTGCACAAAGACCTTGAACCCTATGAAGACATGATGTGTTATTGTTGGAGCGGAAGAACTCAAGAGTCCTGACTCGATCTTAACCCCACTGAAAACTGTTGGAATAAATTTCAACCCTGACTGCAAATCCCCAGATTTCCTCTAATACTAATACAATTTGTGCTGAATAAGCAAATATTAACGTCACATGCTCCAATCTAGTGTAAGACCTTTTCACAAGTGTGATGGGATATAAATTCAAAATTCAAGGTTTATTTGTCACAAAATCAAACATAGTATGACATGCAGTGCAGAATATGCATAGAGAGGATATAAAACAGTCAAGATAGAGAGAAGAAATATACATATAGAAATAAGATAGAGATAAATAGATAAGACGGTATGAAGAGTGTGAAAAAGAAAACATTTTGTGCAGTGTTAGGTTTAACTGTATATAAAGAATGAATAGGGAGTGTAGGAAATATCGTTAAGTGAAGGTGCTGTGCAATATATATACAGTATCTCACAAAAGTAAGTACACCCCTCCCATTTTTGTAAATATTTGATTATATCTTTTCATGTTTCTCACTTTAGAAGTGACACTTTGCTACAATGTAAAGAAATGAGTGTACAGCTTGCATAACACTGTGAATTTGGCCGCACAAAATATTGACACTTAGGGGTGTACTCACTTTTGTTGCCAGCATTTTAGACATTTATTACTGTGTGTTGAGTTATTTTGAGGGAACAGAAAATTTGTATTGTTATACAAGCTGTACACTCACTATTTGTAGCACATTGTACATTGTAGTACACAAAGTGTCATTTCTTCAGTGTTGTCACATGAAAAGATATAATAAAATATTTACAAAAACATGAGGGGTGTACTCACTTTTGGGAGATACTGAATTTGTGCAGTGGTTTTATGAGTCGTGCGATGTGATGTATGCTGTGCATGAAGTAGAATTGGAGATAGCTTTAGCTCTAAGTGCGAATGTTCTGGTTAAGGGTTAGGGTTGAGGGAAAAATCTCCCCATCATTCTCTTTGTATTTGCCTTCAGGGAGCGGAAGTGCTTTCTTGAACACAACAGAGAAAACAACCCATGGTTGGGACGGTTGACATCTTCCACTATCCCATTAGGATGCTCTAAATGGTGCAGGTATTAAAGGTCTTTCGCACCTGAGAGGGCAGTTTACAGTCCTTTTGCCGTCTGAGGTAGGAAAGAACAGCTGCCCGGCCTTCTTAACTGTCTTGTTGATGTGGCAGTACCATGACAACACCAACGTACCGGAACATTTCTACTCTCTCTGCTGGGGTCTTGTTGATTGTAAGCTTAGCAGATCGTCTTCTGCTTTGTAGTTAGGTCCACTATCATTTCCTTTGTCTTGCTGGCGTTTGGAGGAGATTTTTGTCCTGGTACCACGTGTTTAGGTTTTTGATCTCCTCAAGGAAACTGTCTCATTGTTGTTAGTGATCAGGCCTTCCACCATGGGGTGTCATCAGCAAACAGTCATATGTGTACAGTGAGTGCAGCAGGGGACTCAGAACACAACCTTGTGTGCGCCCGTGCTGAGGGTGAGCAGTAGGTAAGAGATGTATCTGTCAGGAGAAACACCGAGAGTAAATCTGGAATAGGATGTTCAACAAAAACCCATCCAGATGTTATGTTCAGGTGTTCCAATACTTTTGGTCACAAAAATATAGATCGGCTACAAATTACAATAGATGATATTCACAGATCAGTACTCTTTAAAATGCGAGTTGTGAGCCACATCAAGATGGTACAAACAAGGCAACAGATTTAGCATAAACATGTGCAGTGTTTAATTAGTTACCACGTATGCAGTGTGATAAAGCATGATAGATAGCTGGCATCTGTGTGTACAGATTGTTGCTTCCAGATTTAATTTTTTTTTTTTTTCTTTTTCGTGTCATACTGTATAGGACATAAAAATGTGCCTCTTCAACCAAACGAATAAGAAATCCAATTTCATTTAATGATAGATTAAATATATTTTTAAGTGCATCCGTGTAATGTAGGAAGTATTTCGAGTATTTCGGGACAAATCAGGCTCAGTTATAGTATATGTTCTAGCTAAACTTCATCTGTTATTCATAAATGTATATAGTAGCTGTAAAGAAGCTGATTGATTCTGGGTGCATACTTGTGTTAACACTTACAAGTCTTGCTTGGAAGCGTGAAAGTTTCTGATTGTGTATTATCCCGAATGACTTATATTTATTTTATTTATCCAACTGAGCAGCTGAGGGGTTGTTCAGGGCCTCAACGGTGGTGGATCGGTAGTGCTGGGAATTGAACCCACAATCTTTGGATCAACATTCCAACACCTTAAGCACTAAGAAATGTTGTTGTTTGGAATTTACACAATTCTACTTCGTTAAAGAAGGAAGTCGTGGTGTAGTAACCATTAGCTAAGAGCTGCATTTTCCAAACAAATCATTCACGCCATATACCAGGGGTCTCGAATCCTGCTCCTGGAGGGCCACTATCCTGCAGAGTTTAGATCCAACACACCTGCCTAGAAGTTTCTAACTTATCGTAAAGCATTGATTAGCTGATTCAGGTGCGTTTTAATTAGGGTTGGTGCTAAACTCTGCAGGACAGTGTCCCTCCAGGAGCAGGATTCGAGACCCCTGCCATATATAATCATACGCCTTTCACATGTGCGAAATGTCATATATTTATGATGTTAACGTCTGAACGAGACACATTTCTACGATTATATTTGAAACGCATAGGCAATGTAGACCTGAGTTTACAGAGATCTGGATGCAGTTTAAGCAGTTCACTTTCACCAACATGGACCTTTTTTTCTCTTGCAAAGAATAAACAGAAATGGCACACATTAGCTGTCAATTTCCAGTCCTGCTTCCTGTATCTACTGCAGTGTGTATTTTCTCTGGAGCTTCCCTCGGGCTAGCATCTGATAAAAATGTGAGAAAAGCAGGACAGACTCTTTTTTTTTGTTTCACTCCGATTAACGATAGCAAAGCCTGGTGTGTGTGCGTGTGTGTGTGTGTGTGTGTGTGTGTGTGTGTGTGCGTGCGTGCGTGCGTGCGTGTGCGTGCGTGCGTGTGCGTGCGTGCCTGTGTGTGTGTGTGTGTGTGCGTGTGCGTGTGTGTGTGAGCAGCTATGTGAGACTGTGTAAGAGAAGCTGGATATGATGCCTCACTGCAATTGTCTTGGTCGAGGCGCAGGAGCGCCGGTGTAGTTGTTCTAGTGCGTTTATTTATTAATTCATTTATTTATAATAAATTCATTAATTGCAGAAAAGAAAAAAAAGTGTCTTTAGGTCTGATTTCTAGTAAATTGTAGGGTGCATCCGTAGTAGGGTGGTGGTGGCTCAGTGGTATAAGGCTCTGGGTCAGTGATCAGAGGGTCAGGGGTTCAAGCCCCGCACCAGGAAAGCTACCATCATTGGGTCCTTGAGCAAGACCCTTAACCTCACCTGCTCCATGGGTGCCGTTCATTCTGGCTGACCCTGCGCTCTGACCCCAGCGTTCAAATTTGTATGCTGGGATATGCAGAATCAAAGAATTTCACTGTATGATGTGCATGTGACCAATAAAACTAAGTTTAAATTGATTGCATAATCAACCCCGACTTCAGTCATCACTGCTGTTCCTCATGGTAGGCTTTTATAAATAGATAAGTCCTCGTTTTGTTTCCTTCCTTATTTTCCATCCCTCCTGAGCCTGACCGCCATATCTATACTGTAGATGTATTAAAGGATTTGGCTCGAACCATCTGCTTGATCTGGGGAGATGTCAGTTCTGTTTTGTTTTGGGTGAGAAATTCTAATACTGTTTTTTTTTAGTTTTTTTTAAAGGTCATTTGCGTGTCATTTGTCCCGACTTCTTGCGTGTGAGAAGGTTTACGTGTGTGTTTTGTTCTAGACGATGGTATCAGTAAGGCAGTATGCAGACTCTGCATGTTTCCACTCTCACCCATCATAATCGCCATCATTAATGCAGAAAAAGAAGCTGATTTTACTCATCTTCTTTATCTTCTGGACAATGTCGATTGTTAAAAGTGCTATAGAAATAAATACATTTGAATTCGAATTTTGAAATAAATGCTGTTCTTTTTTTCCCTCTTCTTGCTCTGAGTGCATTTTATCCCCTTTTCTATGGATAAGGCTTTATTAGTGCTTATGCATTCTGATATATAAAATGCGCCCCGGCTATAATTTCTCGCTTACTGTTCGCCCAGGGAGGTTTGGGATTTTGTTTGTTTCATGGAAAGACATTTTCCTTTCAGTGCGAAATTGAAAAGGCTCACCTCTGAGTCGCCGCTCTTGCATTGAACACACTCTATTCCCTCTGGGCAATGAATTCTTTCTTTTTTATAGGTGCCCTTTCCTGAGCTTAGTCTGTAGTCATTGAGAATGTACCTGGGATTTGTCTCTGTTTTATACGTCTGATCGGACACAGCTTCTCCCTGAAGTAATACTCCACTTTCCGGCCACATAGATTGTGTTTTGCTGTGATTAGCAACATATCTGACCTGTCCATCATGTAATGTCATTCAATACATAGGGTTTTTATTGTTGGTTAATTTGTTTTCATTTTTATTATTACCCGAGAAGAAATAACAAGAAATTAAAATTATTATGGAACTTTTTAATGCGACTCTTTTCACCATTATAGTGGCATTTGTTTACACCAATAGAATGGAATTTGGCTTATCAGACATTTTCGATCAAGTCCCCAGTCAGGACACTTTTGGCTTAATTATTAAGGATAAGGTTTTCCGCCTGTTAGGGGTAATTTACATAGATTTTTAGAGGTGAAAAATAACACTTTAAATGTTAAATGCTTATTAACAAGCACTAATCGAATCTTAGTAAGCAGAAATGTGTTCAATATCACAATTTTATCGAACCATTTGTGAACAATTACACCTGTCAGGTGCCCTTATACGGAGCGACTTACATTTATATAATTTTTCATCCAACTAAGCACTAAGAGCCCTTTGGAATTTAACCCTTAATCTTCCAAGCAACATTCCAACACCTTATCCACTGTGCTTCATTTCCTTTAACAAAACACATTACAGCAAGTAAAGTAATGCATGTCGACTCATATGGACCTTACATGGACATGACAAAGGCATTTATTAGTGACCTTTTTTCGTTTGTGTCATTAAGACACTTAATGGTGTTTATTTATTTATTTTTTAATTCATTTTTATTTCTTTAGGTTAATAAGAGTTGTTTGGGTTGTTTTTTTTTGCAAGGAGGGAGTAAAATGATAGTAGCGACGGTGTTATAAATAAAACTGCTTGTTTAGTACAGTACTGTTGTTATCATTGTGTCATGCACAGATGTTAAAGAATAAATAAATATTTGTTCTGCATGTCAGTTATCAGTCACATAGACATGCAAATTATCTGTATCGCTATCAGTTAAAAAAATCTATAGTGGTTGATTTCAATTTAATAGTACATGATTGAATATGTTTTATTCTATGTATTTCAGGCTAGTTAAATTGTGTGTGACAACGTGGTGGCTTAACAGTTAAGGCTGTCAGTCAGCGATCAGAGGGTCCGGCTTAGGGTTAGGGCTAGGGTTAGGGTTAGGGTTAGGGTTAGATAATCCCACTTGCTACAAAGGCACCACACACTCTGGTTGACCATGCATCCTGACCACAGCTTCCTAATAAGATAAGATATGCTAAAACTTGGATTAATAAATAAATAAATAAATAAATAAATAAATAAATAAATAAAAAAATAATAATAATAATAATAATAAACTTTAGTGTAAACAATGACATGATGTTGAAATGAAACAGTTTGTTTGTTTGTTTGTTTGTTTGTTTGTTTGTTTGTTTGTTTGTTTGTTTGTTTGTTTGTTTGTTTGTAAACCACATGCAAATATTTTTCCCAGTCCTGACTGACCACCTACCTACTCCTTGCAGCCATTTGACAACTCAGAAAAGTCTAGCCATTCTCATCAACAACAGACCAGCCGTTTCTTTTTGTTTTTCCGCCATTCTAACTAAACTCAAGAGACTGCTGTGCATGAAACCCTCTCGAGGGGACATCAGCAGTTAAGATAAACTGTCAGAGTTTTGTTCCCTTTCAGACAGCAATTACGATGCACCCTGGAAGCAAAGAGGATGCTTTGGCATTCATCTATCAGCCGTTTTACTCACACATCCCACCTCTATTGGGCGGATAATGTTAAGGAATTCTAAGATGTCTGTTGTTTGCTTCTCCCCATGCATTAAGAGCTGTCCGAAAAACAGCCAGCTGTTTTGTATACACGTGCAACTGGGAAACACTAAGCATCACATGTCCTTCAATTTGTGTACAACATCTAGTTAGTGACGCAGTGACGTTATTAACCTCAGCTTGTTTATGTTGTGGTCTCAGATTTATACTGAGGATGACGATTTAGAACAGATCAACAGATAAATACAAACGCACTTCGTTTCCTATTCAAGTGTAAACAAAGAATTCAACAGCATGGGGAAGGGAAAGTAGAATATGTTTGGCAACTATTATATTTTAATGTTATTTTATTTTTAATCTTATATTTTTAAATTATTTTAATGGTATTATATTTACATATAATGTTAATTAATAGCGCAGTGGTTAAGGTGGTGGACTGCTGATCAGAAAACTGTGGATTCAATTCCCAGAATCACCAAATGGGCCTTAACTCTTAACTGTTCTGTTGGATCAATAAGATGAAATGTCTCTGGATTAAGTTGAGGTTTAGTGGTTTTTATTTAACATTAGTTACAAAAATGAAATCGATCGATCAATCAATCGATCAAATTAACCAAACAGGCAACGCAATGATCACTAAGAACACATTTTAAGAACAAACAGAAATGAATCAACTTATCTATCTATCTATCTATCTATCTATCTATCTATCTATCTATCTATCTATCTATCTATCTATCTATCTATCTGGCTGCCTGTTTATTTATTTATTTATTTATCAGTTCGTTGGCTTGCTTGTTTTGTAATGATAATTAACAATTTATCATTAATTAATTTATAATAATATAAGTCTGTCTTTTTTCGCCCTAAGACTCACTGATCACTAATTTACTAAAAACAACTCATTCATTTTGCATAGCCAATAATTCCAATTGAGCCCTTCATTAAATGACAAACATAGTGTTAAAATTATGCATGCATTCATTATTTATAGACGCATTGTTGAAGTGAATATAATAAAAAAATGAATTCATGATAAATTGTTATATCAGTGCTCAATAATCAGCACCAACATTTTATTATTAGTTTCTGATTTAATGAATTACACCATAAATAAATAAACAGTCTTATTGTACATATCAAAGCCAACCTTTAGTAAGAATGTAGCAGAGGAAAAAAAAGATCATCACTAAAGTCCCTGAGAGACATATTTCTTTTTCCACCCCTATACATTTTAATGAGCTAATGATGGAAGGGGACTGTGGGAGGTGGAATATTCAAAGTTTGGAGGCTAATTATGCAGATTGCATTCACAAAAGTTTTCCCTTTTGCATTGTGTCGTGGGAAAATCAGATGAAGAGCAGCGACAGGCTGCAGGGGTCTCTGCCGTTTAGAGATAAAGATTGAAAATTGAAGCATCTGGAAATATTCATGGAGCACTCCCTTTTTTGAACTGTTAGTCTTATGGCATGTGAAGGAAATGAAATAGTGCTTCAACAGAGCAGGTGATGTTTTATTCTCAGTGCCTGCGCTGTGATGCGATGCGCCGTACGTAGATGAATAGTACTGATATACAAAGCGATACCGTTTTCAGCTCGATCTTTCCAAAAAGCACATCTGGAATTGGCTTCTTTGTCGATCACTGGTATTCAGGACCACTGCCGTCGGAGTTCCAATACAGTTTGCGTCGCACAAATATTGGTATTACAAATACTGAGGGTCAGTGAGTGTATACATGTACATATGCACATATACGTACAGTACATATACTGTATGGCCGAAAACTTGTATCTAACACACTTCCCCTAACTTTGGCCACAAATTTGGAAGCATAGAATTGTTTCACATGTTGGAACTAAGTGTTCGTCCTGACCTTAACTCCACTGAACACCAGTGATGTGATGGAGTGGAAAGACCTCTTCGCTTGTTATTAGTGCCAGATCTTACTAATCAATGTGGGTCATGTGTGTTCATACATTTACACATATGGCCAAAAAACAATATCACACCTTCATTCTGGAAAACAATTAAAAATTATTCAAATTGATGAAAAAAGCGTTCAAATTAAAATTGTTGGATTTTCTTTGAAAAAAAATGGACTAATGTTTTTTAACCTTACAATCTTAAGATGATGTTGAATACCTTTCGAGTTACTTCAAGAAACACAACTACAAACCCCGGTCTGCTTTAAAGGTAGAGTAGAAGATTTTGGAAAGAACTTACAATAGCAAACCAGCTTTGAAAGCCAAAGCCACGCTTCCCTACATAATAACTTTGCAAATCCACGCCTCCTCCAAAACAAATAAACGTGCTCAGGCAGAGCAGAGGCTCAAACGACACGACGAGAGATACTCAGGTTATCTCATGTATAATTTAGCAGTGAGTAAATATTACAGTACAAAGCGAATAATATTACAATAACTAACGTAAGATACTAAGACCAGCCATGAAAACGCATGCGAGTAATTGTCTATTTCTGCAAACCGACTGCCCCCTGGTGGTCAGGAGCATTCCCGTTGTGTCGTGGCGATTTCGTTGTGTTGTGGCTAAATTTCGTTCTGCTGCGCTACTGGGCCACCGTACTACTGAGATGTGAAAAGACTTTCAACCAGAATAACACGTTGTCTGAAATCTTCTACCCTGCCGCTAAGCTGTATTAATTGTTCGTTTGCGTACCATATTTTATCAAATGCCATGTTTTGATATGGTTTGGTGGGTATATGACATAACAAATAGATTCTGTGTCCAAAAAAAGGCAGGAATTAGTTTAGCCCGGTATGTATGAACTTACCAGTACCAGTTGAGACACAGGTTCCATTACTCAGCTAGTTAAGAACATCCATCTAAATCACCTCACAAAACTGAATTGTGTATCATGCAACACTAGTAATGATTTAGCTCATAATACTAAAGAATACAGATTGGTATCCTGGATGTATTAAAGATTCTGGAGTAGGGACTCGAGACGTAGACTATTTCAGTCACAGGTGTTTCATCATCGCTGAAAGTAAGTCACTTCTGGTTCATTAGTTTTGAGAAGAATCTAGAAGAAAGGATTCACTGAGCAGATATGTTGTATCAGAGCTCATTACAGATTTAATGAAAACAAAACTGGATCTGTGTCGCATGTTGGCATGGTTCTGAAACCAATTAGACAACATTCTTGCCCTTGATGAACAAGCTCAACAGAGCCGTGATTTATTCACATGTTAATATGGGACACAACACTGAATGACATTGAAATGAAAATCCATTCATAAAAAAAAATAATACAAAAAAACTAGCGGGCTGGGAAAAGCAACTGAATGCGTTTGTGTGAAATTTGGGCAGAAGGACGATATTTAGAAAATAAAAGCGTGAGGGTGATATACATAACACGGCCAAAAGTTTGTGGCCACCTTACCAGCGTGTCTTTTGAAAACTTTTGCCACCATTCTGTCTAACACACAAGTGTCTAGAATGTCTTTGCACCAGCAATAGATATCAGACTGGTTAATGAGCAATCAATATGAAAGTCATTTCCCCATTCGCTACGCTTATTAACACACCACCAACAGAAGGACAAATATTAGTAAACAGTAACACCCAGGATAGAATAACCTATTTAAATCTATTGTTAAATGTACGGTTATATTGTTAGTGTGCTGCTATATTGCAATTTCAAATCAGTCAAGCAATATTAAGTCGTAATAACCCTTTACTTGTTTTTTTTTTTTGAAGCACAAATTGCTTTGAGCAGATGTCCTGTGGCAGTTGTGCGGTTGTAAATTAATGGTCGCCTTTAGTGCTGCTGTGTGTGTATGATCGTGTGTGTGTGTGTGTGTGTGTGTGTGTGCGTGCGTGCATGCGTGCGTGCGTGCGTGTGTGTGTGCGTGTGGGGTTGGTTTCCTGCCCCTCTTCTTCAATTTGTCCTGATAAGTTCAGTTGCTGACAATATGGTAAAAGCCTGTTCATTTTATGCTTGCTCAAATACCCCCACAGATTTTGAAGTAAAATCAATGCACCTGACCATCAGAGGGCACTTAGCTAGTGCAACACTTCTAAATAAATTCCTGCACGCAAGACAGTTGTTTGCATTCGTATTAAAGCTAAGGTGAATTAAAGGAGGCGGCACAAGGGCTGAGTGGTTAGCACTCTTTTGTCACAGCAAGAAAGTAAGGGATCGATTTTCGCCCAGCGTGTTTCTGTGTGGAGTTTGCATGTTCTCCGTACTTACGTGGGTTTTCCCTGGGTACTCCGGTTTCCTCCCGCCTCCAAACACATGCGATTGGGCATAGGTGAATGTGCCACTCTAAATTGTACATAGGAGTGAATGTGTGTGTGAATAGTTGTCTGTCTCTAAGTGTTAGTCCTGTGATTAACTGCTAATTGTACAGGATGTACCCCGCCCTAACTCACACACTAAGTTATCTGGGATAGACTCCAGCGCCCCCACGACCCTGAACAGGATAAACGCTAGATAATGAATAAATTAAAGGTTTGGATATCCTTTAATGTGCAGTCATCATTTTTGTAATTTAAAATAAGTTAATGAATGAACAAATGAAGAAAGAAAGAAAGAAAGAAAGAAAGAAAGAAAGAAAGAAAGGTTACACTAATTCTCAAACAAATCTGTCCCCTGCTGTATCGTCATTCCACTAAAAAAAAAAAAAAGAAAGAAAGAAAGATAAATATAAAAATAAAAGAAACCTGAATGCATGTTGTAGTAATTATTCAAATTGTGGCTCATGCTTTTATCTATGATGAGACACATTGTAATTACCCTCACTTCTCGCAAACTGCTTCCTGCAATTTTCTGACTCCCCCTCCGATGTCTAAAAAAACCCTCACTAACATGTAAAACAAAAAGGCAGAACATTCTTTTTCCAACATGTCGAGCAGAAAATGCCGGCAGTCCAATGCAAGACTTACTTCATTAGAATTTTTCACGTGCTCCTCTTTGTTTCATAACTCTTCAATGGCAAATGAAAAATAAAGGCAGTTATAGAACGCCTTGTCAACTGTTAGATGTCTGAAACGAAGTGAGCACTGTAATTTGAGCTGCAGCGTCAGAAGGTTTGCCCCTAAGGATTGATCTACGGCGCTATTTCTGTTTGTTGCATCATTTGTGCTGCTTTCGTTTGTCAGCTTGTTGCTCCCGGAGCGACGCTTTCCTCCTGACAATCTAAGGCCTCTAACGCAATGCATCATCTTAAAGTCTATTCCAGGTATGAGACAAGAAACAGGCGAGGAAAGGAGTGGCAAGAGCAGGTTGGTCGTTAGAGCCAAATGATGACGGATTAAAATGGCTGTGTAACTGATCATGTTGTTTATGGGCGGTTCTGCATTCCAACACCATGCCCTCCCTTCTTAAGGCCCACGGCGCCTTTTCCATTTTTCTCTTCTTAACATTTGGTGATTGTACCGCAAGTAGTTTGTCATGATAATTGCACGCTAGCGCAAGGTATAACTCCTGTTCCCCATCTCCCAACTTCATGCACCAAGGCAAGACACTACAGACGAACAGGGTAATTTTGAAAAACAGCAATTAGAACAATCAATCTTTTCCAGCTGATTGTTAACGTTATTAAAAGTATTAGACCTTTGTTAGAAATTCACATATTATTTTTGGCAAATGGTGCGTTGCCTAATTCATCATGCAAAAATAAGCATGTTTAATGACTCAAAAATGTTTGTCTTTTGATGTGGCTAGCATTTAAACACTTATTTCACTGTTGTGACATGCACAGACGTATCAGGGTTATATTTAGGGGTAGTTAATTCACCTGTGCACTATGTTTGGTTATGTCACT
>JAOUQX010000001.1:16503171-16513751 GCA_028566295.1 Liobagrus marginatus
AACGTCTTCTTATGTTGGATTAAGTGTCTCTCTCTCACTGTATTACAAATAAATGCCTGGTTTGCATACTGCACCTGGATCCTCTGTTTATGCTCATTACTCAACTCAGTGTCATGTTACAGCTGGTAGTGTGGTATAATATATTTTAAATTTGGATTGCTATAAATATTAGCGCCCTGTGGAATGCAGTAAGTAGCTCATTCACCGCCAAGTAGTGAACAACAGGGTCAACTACCGAACTTCTGGCCCCTGCGTCATGCTGCCGTGGGCGTTACGGGACCTGCTGATCCACTTGACAAAATGCAAGGAAATATTTATCAGGTAATTTTGTGGTTCAAGTACTGAACCCATTGACTTTGCTTTGTTCTTATGTTCTATGTACTTCGCGCCGCATCATTATATCAAATCATATCAAAAGTCCCTGCAACAAAGTTAAATTATTTCTGAGATGACTCCTATGCCAGATATTTGAAGGGATGGAAAATGCAGACATGGATGTAATATTTATACTTTGCAGTACAAGAAAACAAAACACTTAGAAAGCGATCATGGACTAGGCAGACATGTTAACACATGAAGTCAACACAACAAATGCAAAACAAGGAAATGGCTCAAATATTAGTGTGCGTTAAACCTGGAAGTGACTCATGTGCCGCATATAATATAATAATTTAAATGTGTCCTTTAGAAATCCATGTACATTACATGTAACCATGTTTACATCAAACCATGAGTTTGCATGTTCTCCCTGTACGCGGGTTTCCTCCTGCCTTCTGTGTGTTCTCGCTTTGCTTGCACGGGTTTTCCCAGGGTACTCCGGTTTCCTCCCACCTCCAAACATGTGATTGGGTATAGGTGAATTGGCTACTCTAAAGTAGGGCCTTACTCAGGGGCCCAACAGTGGTAGCTTCATACTAATAATTAAAAAATGTGATTTAAGCAAATAAAGTTAAATAAAAGAAAAAATAGATATGCTGATACAGCAAGGTTTTTTTAGGGAAACGACGATTAGGCATAGTTAGCATTCGAAAAGGGTTTCTTTTGTCAGGGCTTTGTAATATCCATAACATTTTAGACACAGGAGAATCTTTAAGACCTTTCACTTTAATCTTTGCACTTTGCTTTTTTTTTTTATACGCTTTTCATTGCAATGTTTGTCACTTTCGTTAACACTAATTGTAACTGTACACGTTTCATAAATAAATGTCTAATTTAAATAATTAACACTGCAACCATTAGCAAAATGATGTGTTGTAATAAACTCTGTTGGTGATGCAGTGATAGAAAAAGAATCAACTTTAAAGGTCGTAACGGGGATTCTGTTTGCTTCGAGCCGCATCCCACAAACCCTTGTTGATTGTTTTTATATAACACTATGACCCATCAGGGGTTAGTCATTATGATATAAAAAGGGTTTCTTTAGTTTTTCTTCCTATAAACATCCCTTTCCACTATAGCCTAAAAAGATTCTTGATAGAGGTGAGACCTGGAGACTGGGGCCACTAAAGCAGTGAAAACTAGCTGTTATGCTCCTTGTGCCATCTGGAGCCTTTAAGGATATGCGCCTGATGACTTGCTGGAAATGTACACCCAAGTGTGACTAAACTGTTGCATGAAGTCAGCAATAATATTCATTGAATATCAGAGGCCAGGAAAACACTCTCCACATCATTACACCATTTTCCTACCCTGTACTGTTGGCACAAAACAGGAAGTCCCTATAGACCTTATATTACTTACACTAAAATCTGGTCCTTCTATCAGCAAGCTACTCCTACATGTATCCAACCTGCAGTGTTGATACTCCTGTATTAACTGGAGACAGGCTTTCTGATTTATTTCTGACAAAAATCCACATTTAATATTTGACAGTTTGATGAGGATGTATCTCTAAAAAGTCCACTTGATCAAGTGTGAGATTGCAGTATTGAGTTTCAATTTGGTTTTAGATATAATCTTGAGTTTAGTATAACTGCTGGCTTATGTAGGACAATATTGTCACTATTACCGTTATGTCACTACTGCTCTTAGTATAAATAGTTTATAAACAGTACAATGAACTGACTTCCGATCCAGGGTATATTCCTACCTCACTGAAATATTAGTGCAGCGTGTTTAATAGAAACGTGAAGTTCTACCACAACTATGGCACAAATCCCTATTTCATGCTAAAGGAATTATTCATAAATTCATTCATCGTCTAACTTAAGGTGTAAGGCGGGGTACACCCTGGACAATCGGCAATTAATCGCAGGGCTAAAACTTAGAGACAGACACCCATTCAAATTCAAATTGTATTTATCACATACACGCAGTGAAATGCTTTTATTCTGCATATCCCAGCTTATGAATTTGAATGCTGAGATCAGAGCGCAGGGTCAACCAGAACGAACAGCGTCCCTGGAGCAACTGAGGTTAAGGGCCTTGCTCAAGGACCCAATGATGGTAGCTTGCCTGATGTGAGGCTTGCACCCTGAACCTCTGATCACTGGCCCAGAGCCTTACCATTGAGCCACCACACCCTCCATAAACTCACACACACATTCACTCCTATGGACAATTTAGAGTAGCCAGTTCCCCTATGCCAAATCACATGTGTTTGTAGACGGAAGGAAACCAGAATACACATGGGAAAACCCCCACAAGCAGATGAAGAACATGCAAACTCCACACAACAAGACCCTGGGTGGGAATCAAACCCGGGACCATCTTGCTGTGAGGCAGGACTGCTAACCACTCCCCCGTTAAAGGTATTAATTTGCCAAAGATGAAGAAACCCTGGAAACAGAGCCAGTGCAAAGCTTGTGGGCACGTTTAACAAATCAAGGACAGTCATAGAATCTGTTATCATTCTGCCCCTCATTCTGGGCTCTGCCTCAGGGTTTTGCCTCAACAGACCAAACTGAATGAGCCAGTGCTAATTAACAGCGAATTTTGCAACAGAGGGACCGAATGATATATTTGGCTCTATCCATGGAGAGTATGACTAGACAGGCAGAAGTAGAATGAGCTGCATCTTATCTGAATGTAATACATGTACAGGGTGTGAACTTTCCCACAGGATTATGGTATATTATATAAAAGCTTTATGGTGGATGTAGATGATCCCTCTGCATTTATCAAGATGAAGATATAGCTAGTTTTTTTTCTTCTTCTTCTTCTTCTTCTGTCTTGCCCTTTTACAATCACCATGAGTAGACAGTGTTACCATAGAAACCCCATTATTACTTAGGTATAATTTATTTTTCAGAAACATTGCACATATAAGCCCAGTTCTTGCTGAAAAGCAGAAAGTTTTCCTGCACTGAGTAAAACGGGCTTAAAAGGAACTAAATCAATCCAATTGCGTGCTACTGTGTATGAATTCAATTAATTTTCCGCTAATCACCAGTCGACCCTGTTTTATACTCGGATGGAAAAACGGTGGATCTTTGTTAATTAGATAAAGCTACATATTTCAGCTGTGTGCGTATCCTGACTAATCTTCAGCTGTAGATTGGGGAATTGATTAGGGACGGAATTTTTTCTTTTTTTAAATCTCCTTCAAATCACCAGAGGGGAATCCAAGAAATTGATTGTATGAAAAAGCTCCAGAATTAGTTGTGGTCTTGTCTCTGAAGAGGAATCCCTGCAGATGTATATTTGCTAGTGATTAACTTGTAGGGCAATCACTCTGCACTGCTACTGATTCCTAGCAACACAAATCAGTAATGAATGTATAATGTATAACAATGTGTTCTTTTTATTTTTGCCATTCTACTGTACTACTCAGTAAAAATTTCAAAAGGTAACGTAAAGGCACGGTAGAAGATTTTGTTCAAAACCATTTATTGTTATGCACTTTAAAAGTCTCTTCACATCTCGATAGTACTCTATAAGTTAAGCGGTGAAAATGTATTTATATGTATTGATATAAACTGTGGAAGGCGTAGCACCCAAAAAAACTACGTCCAATCACAGCGTTCGGTATGAGCATTACGATAGGCCGTCCTACCTACATGTTAACATACGTGTATGTATTAGCATACCTCTGTACACCTTGTTAGCGCAGACAGCTAAAGTTCAGTTGATTGGTAACATGCACATCATACAGTACAACATACAGTGAAATTCTTTGATTCCGCATATCCCAGCATACAAATTTGAACGCTGGGGTCAAAGCACAGGGTCAGCCAGAACGAACAGCGCCCCTGGAGCAGGTGAGGTTAAAGGTCTTGCTCAAGAACCCAATGACGGTGGCTTGGCTGGTGCAAGGCTTGAACCCCCGACCCTCTGATCACTGACCCAGAGCCATATAGCACTGAGCCACCACCACCCTGCACCATCATGAGCTACGTCATCAGCACATTCCTGCTATAAACTTCTGCATGTAATTATGTGTATTAGGTATCTTACGTTGGTTATTTCAATATTACAGCTTTGTACTGTAATATTTACTCACTGCCAAATTACACGAGATATTCTCACTCTCTCTCGTCTTGTCGTTTGAGTCTCTGCTCTGCCTGAGCGCTGTCATGTGTTTTGGAGGAGGCGTGGCTTTGGAAAGTGATTCCGGAGGGAGGGCAGCTTGCTATTGTTAGCTCCTCTGAAATCTTGTACCCTATGTTTAAGGACATAACCAGGTCTTTGGAAAACTGTTATAGCTTACCAATTACATTTAGTGCAATTATTTTATTGGCGTTTTGTAACCAAACTTTAAAGCGTTCTTAAATGCAGTTCTTTCACTCTTTGCACTCAGCGTTGTCGACAAAACGCTGTCTAGAGTTTGTGAGAGCTGCAATTCCCCATTGCCCTCCTTGAAGTACTTTAGACAATTTGGTAGTTGGACTGCCACCTGCCACTTTTTGTTGTTCTGAAACCATTGATTATGGCTTTAAAACATAGTGCCCAAGGGAAAGTGGTCTATTACCTGCCTCAACTCTTGTGGACACTCATTTATTTGTGGCAAGATGTGGTTGTAAGTTAGACAAGATGAGTGAGGGGATATTTAGCGAGCAGTTGTGATCCTTTCTGACCTTTGGATTGCATGTTGGCAAAGGCTGCTCTGGGCTTGTCCAGTCCCCAGACAGACCGGGCTGTTGTGACATGGAAAGTAAAACAAAAAACAGTGAAAACAAGAGGAAGGAGATCAAACCTTGCCTCAACAATTTTTCATTTGCTGTGCTTTTACTTGAGCGTGTTTTATTGGAATGTCACGACTTATTGTTTTATAGGGCATTGTGGTTTTCTTTTTTTCTGAGACATTTTCATTTTTCAGCCCGGCCAAAGCTAACTTCGTTAGGCTGATCTACAATTTAACTCCATATACTGTATATAAGTATATGTAGACTAGTGTGCTTGTAATGAGGTATGATAAACATAGTGTTCTTATTTACTTTCATTAGAGGTGGAGAATATGTTTTGCGATTGTAAGGTATCAAGCTACAAGATGCTTATGATGGCAGGTACTACCATACTATTATTTTAACCAAGCATACGTCAAGATACCCTCAGAACCCTAATTACTTTAAAAACTTACAGTTACGGATGGAACGGCGGCAAAGTGGTTAGGACATCTGCCTCACAGAAAGAAGGTCATGGGTTCAATTCCCCTCCAGGGTGTTTGGTGTGTGGCGTTTACATGTTCTCCCCATACTTGTATGGGTTTCACCCAGGAACTCCAGTTTCCTCCTGCCTCCAAATACATATAATTGGGCAAATGTGAATTGGCTACTTTTAATTATCCATTTGTGTGAATGGTTGTCTGTCTCTAAGTGTTAGTCCTGTGATTAACTGCTGATTGTACAGGATGTACCCCACCCTAACTCACACACTAAGTTATCTGGGATAGACTCCAGCGCCCCCACGACCCTGAACAGGATAAGCGCTAGACAATGGATGAATGTACGTATAGTTAAGAACGCCTTTTGTGTAACTCAAAGTTACACAAATATAAGAGTGCAAGTGCAAATACATGTTTGTCCTCTCACACACAAGAATGATTAATTACATTCTTTGCACAGAGCAGTGCATATGCATAGTTTCGGGGTTGCTGAAATTATATGATGAATATCAAGAATTAAGAATCAGTTGTTACAGTTTAGTGCTATTCTGCAACTTTATTTAAGCTATAAGGATTTATTTCTATTAACTTTGGCAAAGCTCTTTACTTGTGTACAAGTTATTAAAGCTATAGCATAAAGCAAAGTTACTCATTGCACGGCGATAACTAATACGGTGATATTAACATACCCCATTAAAAAACTCTATTCTCTGCTCTATTTCAAATCATTTTGAAAGGGCCCACGCACATCATAACAACGCTTACAAACGAGGGAACTAAAGACTCAGAGCGTGCAACAACCGCAAATCGACAGGAAGATGACGGAGACAAGGTTAGTGTGGAGTCAGCTCCTGCTAAAAAGAAAATGGTACGAGTCATACAAGATGGCCATCGAAAATATTAAGAAAATGGTTCAAAGGTATTTTTATTCCACATCCTCCGCGGAACGAACCCTTTGGGTTTACTATGCAAACAAGCTCACTCTGGTTTCAATCAAAGTACTGTGGAGCGGTATTTCCTAACAACGCACTTAAAATTCAACAAAGGTTACCCGTAGCTGGAAGTGAAATAAGGCAAAGAAAAATAGAGCTGCTTATTTCCTCTCTTCCTGGACAACAAATGCTCATAAACAAGACAACTTCTACAGTTGAACGTTTAACTGAGGTATCGTTTGAGATCGCATGGATACTGTACAACATGAAAGTCAAGGAAATGCATGCAGGCTGACGTTCATCCCAGCATTAAGGTAATCCTGTTTTTGATTTCATTAAGGGAAATGATCTTGTCTCATTTAGAAACTTTACTGCTACATTATAGAGACATGCTATTCATAACTGAATGCGTGATTCATTCATTCATTCATTATCTAGCGCTTATCCTGTTCAGTGTCGTGGGGGGCGCTGGAGACTATCCCAGCTAACTTAGTGTGTGAGGCGGGTACAGCCTGGACAATCGCCAGCGCTAACACTTAGAAACAGACAACCATTCACACACACGTTCACTCCTATGGACAATTTAGAGTAGCTAATTCCCCTATGCCCAATCACATGTGTTTGGAGTTGGGAAGAAACCAGTGTACCCTGGGAAAACCCATGCAGGCACAGGGTGAACATGCAAACGCCACACAGAAAGACCCTGGGAAGGGAATCGAACCCATGACCCTCTTGCTGTGAGGTAGGACCGCTAATCACTCTGTCAACGTTTTGCCCCACTGATTTGTAGCTTGTTATTGATTATTATCCTAACAGTGAGGCTCGCATAAAAAAAAGGGAAGATCACTGGCATAAAGCAAACTTAAATCACTAACTACACATTTGTGTCTGTTTCTTTTGTTATGAGAACTTTAATTGTAGGTAAATACATTCAAGCTTGCTGTGGGATTTTCTTTTATTCATTTATTTTTTTGAATAATTGATCAGGGAGGACACATCTCTGGCCGAGGTATGTTGCCGTTTTCTAGTACCAATAAAAGATGAAACTGTTCCACTTAATAGAGTCTCATCTCTCTAACAAGATTAAAACTTTTTAAATGAAGGAAATGTATTTGATTATAAGAATTGAACCTACGTATTAAAAACATTTTAAGGTCCAAACAGAGTGCTGTGCATTAATGCTACAAACCTTTGTAATTATATCCATTCATGTCACAATCTGCTTACATCAATGTTATTATGAATGATTTCACAGTGCTGTGTGGGAAACCGGAAACCTACATGTCACAGGTTCATGACACCCCTACAGAGGCTTTTCACAGACAGAAATGTTTCAGCCCTGCCGTGCTTCCCACACATGACTTTAATTTGTTTACCAGCCGTTTCACACATAGAGGCATTTAACAGCATCATCGCATTTAGCACCGTGTGCTCATGTGAGAATGAGGCAGACTGTATAAATTATTATAGACATAGAAAACAAGCGATGGGGAAAATAATTGAACGTTATCATCGTATTGTTCTGTTCCCTAGATTCTTTATGCTAGGTATTTACACCTTGTTTATGAACGCTGCCCTGACTGCGCTGCAAATGGCTGATGCCTAAGGCAATGTGGGCTTTGCCTCTGGCGTAAAATCCTCTTCGAAGCTTATGTCATTGAACCCTGTCTTGACTTGCGCAATCAATATTCCTCTAAATGTCATGAAATTCATGTCTCGGTGGATGAAGGGAATATAATTTTAAACTTAGGAAATCTGAAAACAGAGATACGAGAAAAAAGCTGTGGTGCCAGGATGATAAAGCGACTTTTCAAAGAGTAAACACAAAATGTAAGAAATAAAACAGTCTTTTATTATTTCATATTAAAATTCAATAGCACTATTGGATTGTTTATGATAAGCACTTACCCTAATTTAATATTTTCTAACCCTAACCTCAACAGAAAAGTATTATTTTTAAAATTAAATTGATTCATACATTTTTTTCCCGCAAATCTCAACTACAAATAAACATTATATTTATAATGCAGTTATAAAAATTTATTTTACCTTTAGTCTTTTGTAGCCACACTTTCACATAGACAACAGAAGCTTTGATTTACTTCTATAGTCACTTTTATTGACTAGGAGAGCATGTGACTTACATCACTGGTAAACAACCACTCACAGCACGATTTGTTCATCGTTATGTTTGCAGGTGTGAAAATGTAGTCCAAGCCCGTACATAAAACAATTTGTTCATTTAAGAACGCTGAACATTATTTATGAGTCTCTAGCATTAGCTCTCGATATTTGTATCTGTAAGAATCTCAAAATTATTTCACTTGTATTCGGATAAAACCGGAAGTGGGCGTGGTTTAAATTGGAAGTGTGTCAACATCTACGCGATGACTCGTTAACCTCCGTAATATTAGGTGCAACTGTTCATCTATATACTGTATGCTATAACCTAAGTATATATTATTTATTTTTTTATAGGATTTGTCTGTCTATGTAATGTTTAGCACTGTGTAGCTGTGATACCCGACATTTTATGCTTCCACTTCCATTGAAATCCATTCACACTCACTCATATGGACAATTTAGAGTATCCAATTAACCTATGCCCCAATTGCATGTGTTTGGAGGCGGGAGGAAACCAGAGTATCCTGGGAAAACCCGTGCAAGCAAAGGGAGAACCTGCAAACTCTGCACAGAAAGACCCTCGGTGGGATTTGAACCCATGACCTTCTTGCTGTGAAGCAGGAGTGCTAAAGCTTTGCCATCGCGCGGCCATGTGCATGTGCACAGGTTCATTATCCACTTATTTAGTCAGATCATCAGTATTTGATGCAGCATAACGATTCTCTGATGCGCCAAACCGTGTGCTACTTTCTAAGCTCTATAAAAGAATAGCAAAGCGCTGATATTACAGACCATAATTTACAGCCCAAAATCACATTAAGAGATGAAGAGGAACTTGAGGAGAAGGCAAGGTCTGTACGACCAAGAATAATTTAAGATAAGACTGGCCATATGCTGGCGTGTAGCCAATGAAAGCAAGACGCTGTTAGAAAAATGAAATGACAAGGCACAGATGTGCATCATTCTACCAGGCAAAATCACTTGCTAAACATGAACTGAATGGAGGAATAATTAGGAGTAAATCTCCCTTGTGTTCTCATTACAAGTCAATGCCTTATGTATGTAAAAATATGCTGGGGTGGGGTGGTGGGCAAAACAAAGAGTACTTTGAAACAGTTGACGTTGAGCGATTATAATCATCAATCACACATTTGGAGCAAACAATGAGGACTTTTTTGGAAAAGGAGCACATTGTTAAGCATGAGAGTGGATCTCTGTGAAACAACAAACGCCACAGTGCGCTCTCCTGGTTAAGGTGTTGGTCTGCTAATTGTTAGATCGTAGGTTCGATTTCCAGCACCACAGAGCTGCCACTGCTGGGCCCCTGAGCAAGACCCTTAACTCTCATCTGCTCAGTTGGATAAATATGATAAATGAAAGTAAGGGTGTCTAACAAAGTCTGTAAATGTAGTTAGATTTACATTTACGCCATTTCGCAGACACTCTTATGTGTCTAAGTGACTTAGAACTGAGCACTGGAGGGGTAAGGATCAGCAGTGGCAGCTTAGTGGTGCTGGGAATTAAACCCATGACTTCCGGTCAGCAGACGAACATCTTAACCACTGAGCTACCACACATACTGTAGATAAAAGAGAGTACAGTACTTAATAGCTGCATTCACATACTGTATTTGATATGAGGACCTAACTTATTTTGGGAATATTCTACAATATTATACATAACTACAAAATGCAACTATAACTATATTTGACAAATTGCTGTAGCACTTTAGGAGGGTATTCATCACACCACTCAACCAATGTATTTTTCCTGTAAAAACATGCTCTGTTGTGTTTTATTCCTGACATAACATAAAGGTTGGTAATTTATGTGTATACAAAAAGAAACATTTCCATTGCAACAGTGCAGAAAGTTTGTTTTGGGGTTCTTTTTAACTGTTTTTAAAAAAAAAATTTATGACATGGGTGTCAAAGAGAAAATACACCGCTAGACTCAAACGTCTTTCTGTTATATCCTATATA
>JAOUQX010000001.1:16516439-16535408 GCA_028566295.1 Liobagrus marginatus
TGTGTGTGCGTGTGTATGTATATATATATATATGTGTGTGTATGTATGTTATTTATATATATATATATATTTCAGATCTAAAATCTAATTGGCTGAGAAATTTTTATGTATTATGTATGTTATGAGTACACACTCGTTTTTGGCTTTCTTGCCATAATATAGTTCTAGCTGAAGGATGATCATTCATCATGCAACATAGCAGTCAATTACAACCATTCTGAAATGCACTCATTGAGGGTCTCTTATTTATTTTCCATGCTTTGTTTGCTCTTCTCCCATAGGTCCTCATTAGCTTCACTGAAAAGAATCAATGCCGTGTTTCAGCTGTCTGGGCCCAGTGGGCTTCTTAGCTTCCTGTCTCTGATAAGGCCCATCCTTACACCTTCTGTTCTTTCCTGCCATACCATCTGATGAAAACAGGAGAGATGTATGCAAAGTGTGTGTATAGGGAACAATTGACCTGAAATATAACGGAGAAGAAAGCATCATAATATAATGCATCTTGATATATACAGTAGATTTAGTCGAACCAGATGACTTAAAGAAGTGGGGTTAAGGAAAGATGGCAAAAAGCAAGAAAAATTAATTTACAAGGGTGGCACGGTGGCAGAGTGATTAACAATCCAGGGTGTTTCTGTGTGGAGTTTGCATGTTCTCACATGCATGTGCGGGTTTTCCCCGCATACTCCGGTTTCCTCCCGCCTCCAAACACACGTGATTGTGCATAGGTTAATTAGCTACTCTAAATTGTCCATAGGAGTGAATGTGTGTGTGAATGGTTGTCTGTCTCTAAGTGTTAGTCCTGTGATTAACTACTGATTGTACAGGATGTACCCCGCCCTAACTCACAAACTCACACAAGTTATCCGGGATAGACTCCAGCGCCCCCATGACCCTGAACAGGATAAACGCTAGATAATGAATGGATAAATGAATGAATGAATTATAGACTTGATAAAGGATCATAGGAGAATTTCAGAATTTTTCAGTATATTTTTAATGTTATCAAAAATTTCCTGCAATTCCCTCCTTAATTAAACAGCAGACTGACGCAAACTCATTATTCTGACGAAGCATGGAAATTTTCCCATTGCCTTACACAGAAACTGCTGTCCAGGTCAGGCTCTCACAGAAACGAAGGCCCCATTATTACTGTCATCATGGGATGCAGTGAGCTGAAGCACAATGCTTTGATAAACAGTTCTGCCGAAATGATAGATGGTGTAGGGGGAAGCCACATTTCTTCCAAAGCTGTGTGTAATCAGTGTGGATTAAGACATTAATCAAATCTATGGCCTCGTGTCATAAGACCCTAGGAATCTGAGTACTGCTCATTACAGAACAGACAGTATAATAGGTATTGACAACTTTTACATGAGAGTTTACATGGAGACCGTGTGGAGAAGATCCGTTGAAGTCTACCTAGTGAGAAAAGGAAATAAAGACAATAAATAAGACATTTTCAAGATGGATTTCCCCTGCAGATCTGACTCAATTAGCCCATTGTGCAGATTTGCTCTTTGGCACAATAACTAGCTGCCATTGTTGGGCTGAGGAAGGTGCCTGATCAATTCTAGTGGCATGAAATAAATATTCCTCTCCAGAGATGTCAAGGTGGTATTGTAATTTATTTCCAACCAAATTTCCTTATCCATCAGATTTTCACAGCTTAGAGTTAGGTCCTTTTACGGTTACTCCTGATGCTACCACTGGCGTTAATCAGTGGACTATTCGGGCTAGAAAGCCGTGAGTTGGTTGGCAAGGAGAAACAGGCTAGCAGCTGATGCACTAATCCTGGAAGGAGTTTCTGTTAGGTCTCTAATCAAGAACGAAGACGCAACACCAGCTTTGATTAAAAGTAAATGGCACCGGTCCCAGCATGATCATTTGAGCGCATCCTGTCTAGAGTATGCCGCACTAACTCAAGGCTTCAGCTTCAAAAGAGCTTTAAAAGAAGAAATCCTTTTGTCAATTGGCCTCTGCCATTTGAGTGTGCTCAATGGAAAGGTATGTCCTTGTACTTATGGGAGAAAACGAATCGGTCATTCTACTATGATAAACAAATTCACTGTAATTGTATGATTTTTATTTTTTTTTAATTAAACATCAATGCTCCTTAAAAGCACGAAGCCGACAGACTCGTACTGGCGTGATCAACATGAGAGACTTCAGAGGGTATAAATATTTCTATACAAATGAACACGACTCACTACTTTATCCACTCCAGAGCTCATAGAATTCTTTGCAATACTAAGCTCTCTAAATCATGGTATGAGCTCCTACCAGCGACTGGAGCTGTTATAAAGCTAAGGCTATTCAAAACTGTTGATTTCTTTCAGGTTTACATGGAACCGACAGGATCTCCTGGGTATGAAAATAATTACCCAGTGGCGACAGCAGTGACCTCAGGCAATATTCATAAGACCTTTTTTATACATAATGAATAACCTGAATACATTAACATACTGCGATAAAAAATGGTCCAAGACCCCCAGTGTATCTGGAAAATAGCACAAAATGGATTCGCTGCTGTGAGGTTAATCTCGATGTCAGACACACACATGTGTTAACGTGTTCATCATCATCAATGTAAAGTTGATTTGCTGTTGGTTAGGGAATGCATGTGGATATTTGTATCAGCATGTACGTTATTTTTGCCAAACCCCATACTTGGGTCCAAGCACCCAAGCACAAGTAAGAATTCTGAGATAATGTTTCTTGGAGGAAGCTGAACAACCCCTACTTTATTTATAATTGAATTTTTTTTTAATCATTAAAACACCAACACCCCCTATTTTTGGTGTTTATTGACTAAGGATCCACACTCTCACTGAAGAGCTGATACGATAAAAGGTGAAGAAAATTAGTGGCCCAAAATATACATCTCTGCATGATGCAGCATTCAAACTGCCATTATTAGGGATAAGGCAGAATGGTAGTGAAGGGTTCAAGGTTCCTGGTTCGATTCTGATCTTAGCTTGGCAGCTCCTGGCACAGACCTGTCATGGGAAGCTCACACCCGAAGCTCTGCTTTCAACTATTTGCATATTTCAATGCTACATGCTACTATTGTGTTAATTCACTGTCTCTCTGTTTACTCTGTTTCGATCTTATCTAACACAGGTCTCCTGTCATTGTCCCCAAATCACATTGCCTAGTCATATAAGCCTAGTCATATAGGAGGCTGTCACGGAGCTCAACGGAGCTGGATGAGAACCCGGTTCAAAAGGAGGCGACGACCCACTTGCAGGCTTGCATTCCACAGTACTTTTATTGATACAGACCATAAAACCGAGTGAAACATCCGCGTAACATAAAGTAGACGAACTGCACTGGAGCTAGTCTCAGTGAGTCCCTATATACACGCCACTTAACAAGCATCAGCTGCGCTTGATTACCTGCGGCAGACTAATTAGGCAGACCGTGAACTTAAACGTGAATACAAAACAAGACGTGGTGATCAGTGTGCGTACACAGTGAACATATCAAACTCTCAACATAAACAAACGTGAAACTTAGTGTGTGGGCATGAAACGGTGAAGCATGTGCTCAAAACATAATAAAAACATAAAGTCCCATAAACACATGCTTACACATTACAGAGGCTTTCTATCATCAATGGCATAATGAATTTGCAGTACAGAGCTTATAACATAACCTCTGAAAGACCTCACATTACCCATCCAAAAGCTGATAAAAAAAGAATAATTTAGGTAGATCAAATGTATAAAAAGGTCCCTGATATGATCGTCTGAAATAACAAGATGAAAACTGAATGCAAAATTGAATTGCATTGACAGCTGAACAAAATTATAAGAATTAGAAACTTCTTCTAGTGTGTACACAGCCAGCATGATGTCATTGATATAAAAAGGTCATCTGCATCAGTGAGTAATATATTAGAAAATCATGTTTTCAACTTTGCAATATACAGTTTGGTTATTTGTTTTCTCTTTGGCAGCAACTTAAGACAAATGTCCATATTTGGGGGAAAATGTTTTTTGCGTCTAATATTTTTGCAGTTTTAACTAAATCCCCTGTTGTTTATTTATGTATGTTTTTAATTAGAGATGGTAGGACGTTGTAGGATTAAACCATTTGGAATTGAATGAAACATTCATTTTCCCTACAGTTATTAAACATCTGAACATATTGCCGTCAATTTGACTTTGAGTCTGGTTCTTCAGCATGTCCAAGTCCAGCATGGTCCCTTTACCGGAGGCAAACTCATCCCATCTCTTTCTTAACCTCTCTCTCTCTTTCTCTCTCTCTCTCTCTCTCATGCGCGTGCATGAGGGGGCGTGGCTGAGTTTGGCCGTTGGCGGAGGAGAAGCGAGGTGAAAGTGTTGGTTGGCAATTTGTCAACCTTTTCAGAGTTACTGCGTTTTTTTCCGTTTTTAACATCACGGAAAAATAACACACTGTGAGAACAAGCAGCGTGTGTGCGCCCCTGGGCGCACGCGAGTGTGCGTGGGGGATGCCGGAAGCGGAGCGTGTGACAAACGCCGGCAAAAACATGCCGTTTGGATACTTGACGCGTAGACACGGTTTTAGAGTCCTGGCACCGCCGAGTGTTTAGTCGAGGCTTGTGTTTTATCTGTGGCAAAAGTGATCGGAGCAGAGAACGTTGTCTCGGCTGCGAGAATGAATCAGGCCATGGTAATGTTCGTAAATGACGTGGAAAAAGCCGAGATGGTGGTCGCGAGTGGTGTCATCATAAAGGACACACAGGTGAGGGTATTTCCCCCAAACATTCCAGCTAAAAAGGTAATAATCAGTAATGTACCCTCCTTCATTGATGACGAGGAACTGTGCAAAACTTTGTCCAGATATGGAAAAATAACATCCACAGTTAAAATGATAAACGCAGGATGTAGGACTCCAGCATTTCAGCACATTATATCATATAGGAGACACGTGTACATGATCCTAAACAACAAGGATGAGGACTTAAACATAATGTTTAAAGTTAAACATGACGGAGAGGAGTACACCATCTTCGCCACCTCTGGAAGGTTAAAATGTTTTGGGTGCGGCCAGGAGGGGCACCTTGCAAGAAACTGTCCCCAAGGTCAGAGACCAAGAGGAAAAGAGACAGAAAATGTACAGGACGACACAGAGGAAAACGAGGCGAACGAAGGAGGAACGGAAGAAAAAGAAAGACAAGAAACAAACACAGAAACACGATGTGACAATGGACAAGGAACCTGAAATAAATCAGAGAGAGACAGAAAAAACGGACTTACAGAACGAGAAGGAAAAAAATATGAGTGAAGAAGCAACAGGTATAACTGATGGGCAGAACGTGGATGAATGCAGTAACACAGACACGGTCGTGAACAGAGGTCAACCTACAACAGTTCAGTCAAAGACAAAGATCTGCGACGACAACGAGAAATCAAACATCACACAAGAAGAACAGATGGGGGAAAAGACAAAAAAGCATAAAAACGTGGCTCAAGTGAGAACGGACGAAGAATCAGAAACAGACAGTGAGGATGATGATGAGGACGATAATCATGAGGATAATGATGATGAGGATGATGAGGATGAATTATACAAGAGAGAGCAAATAATACTTGCTCTGAAACATACGAAGAATAAGAAAGGAGTAAATTATGGCAAGTATTTCCCAAATGGACAAAGATTGATAGAAGTGGTTTTAAATGAATTTAAGAACAAAAAACACTTTTTCTCAGACCAGGAAGTTTATAGACTGAAAAAAAATTCTAACTATGACTAGAAAAGTGTTGGAAGAAGCGGAAAATGGAACATAAAAATGACAGGAAAGTTGTGTGATATTATATAATCTGAATGCGTGTGAATAACGCTTACAAAAATATATATATTTTTTTTTAAGTGTTCTACTGTTCTATATATAATATATATGTGTGAATATACTGTATATATATGTAATACAAAATTATTTTTATACCAATGGTTAAATAAAAGTCTCTCTCTCTCTCATGCGATTTTCTCAGCTCCCTTTCGTGTTCCCAAACAACACTGTATTCGATATGGGCAATAACCCATACTAATGAACATGTGCAATGTTCCTACAATTAGAGTCAGAAGAGCATCAAACTGAAGATGTGATACTGCTTACAGCAATGCCACTACCCTGTACTTTCATAAGGTACAGATTAAAGAGGCTGAGCTAGAGGATAAGGACAATAGATGCAGTCAAACGGAGAGGCTGCGTAGCCTGAGATAATGTTTTAATTGCGTACTTTGCAGAGGATGCCAAGGACAACCGATCGTTTTTTTTTTTTTTGTGAGCATGTTCACTGAGGTCTCGTCAAATTATTTTCAACAAGTTTGATGTAAAAAGAAGCACAGCATGTATAATAGACATGGCCCAAAAAAGACAGGTTCAATCAAATATTGGTTTCTTTGCTGTGGAGTTTATAAAGCTCGACTTAGGTATGCTGTACTTTGAAACAATGAGTAGCATTGATTAAACCTTGGGCAAAATATGGCACGCTTTCCAAACTTCTTTGCAGAGATGAAACTCTGACTGAACTTTTAGTGGTGTTGGGGGGAAAAGGAGTATTACAGGAATTACTTTGTGCCATTTGTTAGGGATCAGTTGAGTAGTACTAATAAATAGTTGGTGCCAAAGTTAGTGTAGAAGAACTCGAGGGTCCCAGTGAACCCTACTGAACTGGAACTGCACCCCAGACCTCCTCACTCAATATTAGTGCCTAATCGCTAATATTTTTGCAGGTGCATGAGCAAATCCCTACAGCCATGCATCCACAATCTAGTAGGTCTTTCTAAAGTGTGGAGGTTATTGTAGGAGTAAGAGTGAGACTAAATCTGGAATAGAATGTAAAAAAAAAAAAAAAAAACATGAGGTTATGGACAAATTTCCCAATACTTTTTCCGTATAGTGTATTCCGGGGAGGAATATTAGGCAGGCGTTTTTAATGTTATGACTCATTGGTAAAAAGAAAAAATGAATTATGGTGTAAAGTGTGAAAGCTATACATGATTCTGAAATGATTATTTCTTTTTAATGGTTATTCGATCCAGGGCGGCATGGTGGCAGAGTGGTTAACACTCCTGCCTCACAGAAAGAAGATTGTGTGTTCAATTCCCACCCAAAGTTCAAAGTTTATTCATCACATGTATATTATACATGGTACAACATACAGTGAAATGCTTTTCCGACTATCTGAACATTTGCTGTAAGTGGGAGTGGGGAGAGAGGGAAATTGTAGAAAAAGGGAGGGCGGGGTGTTGGTTGTATAAATACTATTGACATTAAATGCAGTTATTACAAATTACAGGTGTACATCTATGTGCAATATGTATATGACAATAATTTATCATAGTAATAATATTAATAATAATAATAATATATGATAGTAATATTATATCATAATAATAATAATAGTAATATGATAATATACTGACAAGCTGTTTCTATGTGGAGTTTGCATGTTCTCCCCGTGCTTGCGTGGGTTTTCCCTGGGTACTCCGGTTTCCTCCTGCCTCCAAACATATGTGATTGGGCATAGGTGAATTGGCTTTTCTAAATTGTCCATAGGAGTGAATGTGTGTGTGAATGGTTGTCTGTCTCTAAGTGTTAGTCGTGCGATTAACTGGCGATTGTCCAGGGTGTACCCCGCCTCACACCCATAGTTAATCCCGTTCCTAAATAAAACTAACCTGATCTGAAAAGGGGTTTTGTAAGTTTAACAGACCTAAGCTCTAGTTTAGGCACTTTGAGTTTGTCTTCTGTTCCTCCAGCTCCACTTTAGACTTGTCAATCTTCGTTATGCTCAGTTGTTTACCATCTGTGGTCTTATTAGAGCCACTTTATATATCTATTGCTTTCACTTCACCTTTGCTAAGGCCACAATGTGCCAAACAAAGCTTCAAAATATTTCTGATGAAAACATTTAAAGATGTCTATCTTAGGATGTTATATTACTGTCATGGGTCAGCTGTTTTCTCTGTAATTGTAATATGCAAATGTCTTGAATTCAATTCAATTCCATTTTATTTAAAGCCAAATACCAAAGCAGCTTGACAGAACATAAATAATAATAAGAAAAAGTAAAATTCTGAAATGTGTGAAATGTATCCCAAAATTATACCATGCACTACATGGCCCAAAGTTGTTCATGACCATCAGATTTTAGTCTTCCCCAATTTTATAGAATGCCTTTGAAAGGGGTAGCATTACAAATTGCCTTCAAATTAGGACAAAAAATGCCTAGCCCAAACATTTTCCAACATTACAATGCCCGTGTGCAAAAGAACTATAACACATATTTCTAGATTTAAGTAGAAAATCATGAGTGGCACTCACAACCATACTACACCATGCTTTTATGGAGCTCAGGGGCATTGTGCACAGAAGCATTGTCATGCTGGAACACTGTTCGAGTCTCTTAGTTCCAGTAAAAGAAATCTTTCTTTTTAGAAAGAAAAAAGTCTACCTTAGCCACTATTAACCGTCTTATAGTTAGAACCTATTCCTAAAATCATGAATTAAATGCATTACTGAAATATGTGCTTACTGACATTATCTCAAGTGATGTACCGTACCTATTTGTACCTACTGGACTATTTTCCACTCAAAGCCAACATAGGATAGGATATTAATGAATTTCTTCACTATACTGTTTTTAAGCTGTTAGCTCATATAAAAGGTATATGAAAGGCTAAGGAAACATCACCATCTTCATCATCATTTTTTTTTATTCGTCCAGCTGTGAGTCTGTCTACCTGATTCATTTAAAACCAAATGCCTTTTACCCTTCGTTGCCCTGCGGAGAAACACTCTCGTTTCGGTGAAATCTGTCACTTCAGTCAGCGGTATTTGCCAAAATGAATAACGGATATTTCACCACTTGGGTTTAATGGTAAATTAGTCACCAGTGAGATAGCTTTGTTTGTTGTTTTCACGTGCCTGCGAGACAGCATGAAAAACGAATCTGCCACCATGTGGTGCAGTCTCACCTGATGGACAATCTGTCGTCCTGCCTAATGTGCCATGTGCCATCGAGCTGGCTGGAACTGCAGCAAGCTTTTAGTTTTGTCCTCCGCTGGAAAACTAAATATAGCACACATTCGTGATAGACAGTAACTGTAGCATAAATAACTATATAAAAAGCATACACAGCCAGATTCTTGTATTTGTTTATGAGAAGTGTTATAAAAAGGTGCATGGCTAATATAGATGTGATGTAGTTCGCTGAAAATTAAGTTATATGTAAACGTACTATGCCTACCTTTTTTATACATAAAGGTTTAGAAAGTAACTAGAACATTTTATTTATTTTTAAAGATTTATTTTCGGGCTTTTATGCCTGTATGTGATAGGACAGAGTGAAATGAAGTGGGGGAGAGAGAGTGGGGAAGGGATCGGGAAATGACCATTGGCCAGACTCAAACCCAGGTCGCCCACAGGACAAATGGACTGAGTATATGTCAGCACAAGTGCGCTACCGCTGCACCACTCTCTATAGCTGTTAAGTGCTACAAACTTTTATCACTATATTCTTATTTATGTTTACAGCGTTCGGCATACAATCTTATCCAGAGCGACTTACATTTATGATCACGGTGAGCAGTTGAGGGTTAAGGGCCATGCTCAGGGGCCCAGCAGTGGTAGCTTGGCAGTGCTGGGAATCAAACCCTGGTCTTTGGATCACCAGTCCAACACCTTAACCACTGAGCTACCACTTCTCCGCATTTGAACCCAAAGTTACGCAAAATTGGAACCCAAAGTTCCGCAAAATTGGAACTCAAAGTTTGCTTGGACTATATTGGGAAGCTGTTTAGATTACACTGCCAGCCTGGTCTGTGAAGTCCATCTCTGAAAGTTTTCCAAACTTAGCTTTAGGGCTTTATGTCGGCAAAACTGTCATTTTGTCAAAAAGCATTTTTTAATGCTTCTTGTGAATATATTATACCTAGCTGTTTGGATTGCTATCCACTGAAGTTTATAATACACTTACTTGGTTTCAATAGATATTCCTAATGACAATTTAAAAAAATGTAAATTGTACTTAATTAAAATTGAAAATTTAAATTTAAAAATTAAAATTATTAAATAGTAAATTGTACAAGTACAAAGCAGACCATTCCGATACTCAAGATGAATAGGGTTGTAAATGTATTATACATTGTTTAACATAATTATTTTTTTTTAAATTATATTAGAACATTATTATATAAGAATATCATTATATTAGAATATATTACATAAATTATATGAATTTTTTCTTTGTCCTGCTTACTTTACTTACTTAACTAATATTTCCTTCGGCCCATAACTTTTATATTTGACCACTTACCTGCATTAAAGGAAAAAATGCATTACGCACAACTTAGTGCATACCTATAGCCTAAAACAGATTTCTAACCATTTGTTTATGACTAATTCAATTCAATTAAATTTTATTCCGATAGCTCTTTTAACAATTGCCATTGTTTTAAAGCAGCTTCACAGAAGATAAAGAATAAATAAGAATAAGTATAAAATAAATAAATCAATTTACCAAGACGTTTTCCAAGATATATTACAAATGTGAATAATGCAAAGAGGGACAAGGGATAGGCATCGGAAAAACAACTTATTTATTCTCACAAATCCGGGGTTAAAAAATGCAACCTCTCGTTCCTTTCTTTTCGGTGCTTCTCTCCCCACGGTGAACGGAAAGCCAGGTGAGCTGATTTCATTTGTGTTTCCTTTTCTTTCAAACAAGGTTAGTGATTAGAGTTCAAAGGAAAGTGAGGTAAGCACCCAAGAGACAGATCAAGAGCTTAGCTCTCAGCAATGGAGAACTTGCACCTTGACTATTCCAGCCGCTACACACTCCCAAAAGGATGTCAGACTGTTTGCAAAGCTTTCTTTAACAAAGGGATATAAATTGGAACGCAATGTATTAAAAAAATAAAATAAAAAAAATCCACAGGCAACTTTTTTTCTTTACAAACTAGCCAACTGTTGTAGCGTGACATAGAAATGGAGCCATTTGTTGGCGATTTCAGATGGACACATGGACATATAATTGCTACCAATATGCCAACAGTTTGTTATATGATCAGCTGGGTATTGATCAATGTCTGATCAAGAGCTGTTAATGTTGTAAGCATGTGGAAATGCACTTGATTCTAGGAGATAAGCTTTACATCTAGACAATACGTGAAGAAAAAAGCTTTGCTGTGTAGCAATACAGCAAAATGTTAGGTCTAGTGGACTTACCGCTAAGAGGAACTAACCACTAAGACATTGTGGGGGAACATTCAAAAAGATTTTATTTCCTGTGGCTCAGTTATAGAAATCAGGTTAGCTTGTTCACATGTGAGGTTCATAGACTCATTTATCTGTCTGTAGCATTTGATTTACATCAGAAAAGGCACAGCAAGGGATAAATCATTTGTACAGTAGCAAAATAAAAAAAATATATATATAATAATGTAACTTGATCCTGGGCAGCTCGTTAGCAGAGTGTTAAGCACTCCTGCTTCACAGCAAGAAGGTCATGGGATCGATTCCTGCCCAGGGTCTTTCTGTGGAGTTTGCACTGGTTTTCCCTGGGTACTCCGGTTTCCTCCTGCATCCAAACAAATGTGATTGGGCAAGGGGAATTATCTACTCTATACTGTCCATAGGAGTGAATGTGTGTGTTAATGGTTGTCTGTCTCTAAGTGTTAGTCCTGCGATTAACTGCTGATTGTACAGTGAGTACCTCGCTTCACGCCCTAAGTTAGCTTAACTACAGTGCCCCCATGACCTTGAAAAAAAGCGCTAGATGCTAGACAATGAATGAATGAATTGAATTTCATCCATGCTTCCTTTTCTAAGAATGTGCCAGTGCCATTCTGAAAAAAAGTTCTTCCTTGACACTCAACGAATCAAAGCCACCATTTGAAACTATAAATAAAATCTCCTGGTTGGAAACCATTTTTGATGTCATATTCACTATACAGTGTATTAATTCTGTGCCGGTTTGAAAAGAACATTGCATATGAACAATATTCCAGGGTATAATCATATGCTTGGAATATATGTGTAACTCATTCATCATAGGTGGCAGGGAAGGAAATAACACAAATATGGATCCCAAGTGAATGCACCTTTTTTGAAACAATGTCACACTTGAATTCCTTGTAGATTGGAATGCCACAGCGATTTGAGATGCTTACTCACTAACTCAACCCCAGAATTAAAACAGCAGACCTAATCTGGTGAAACCTGCATGGTTTTTAGCATTCCCAATCCTGAAGAACATTGCACAACCGCCTAAAATGTCCTAATGGAATAATACACAATAGTGCATTATTTGTATTTGATTTCCTAAGAGAAGCTTATGAAGATTAATGATTTTATTCTCCAGCCTTATATACTTCTGTGTTGTTGTTGTTGTTGTTTTTCTCTCTCATTGTAATGCGATTTGCCCTATTCTACTCGGTAGACATTGTCATTTAAAATATGCACTCGCATGCAGGCAAACAGGGTGCACCATTCATACTATTCAAACTGAAGGCTTCTGTGTTCCAATATTGAAATTATTCATCTTGATAACCAGCCAATTTATCTGTTATTTATAACAGCGTTTGTAGTTGTAATTCAGTCAACAGCATTGGAGGATGTTTTAAAGCTTGCAGTTTGTGCACAAGGAGAAAAGAATGACCACTATGTGTTTCTGGGGTTTCTTAGCCAATCTTAACATGACTCACTTTAAAAATACAATAACGGTTACACATTCGTGGGTTCTTTAAGTGACTTTAATTAGAATTGTTTTATTTGAATTATATTAAAATGCATGCCAATGATTTATCTAACTGTAACCGATACATGATTCCAGGTTTGCAGTGGGTCCAAACTTATCCTGGGACTACTGCGTGTAATGCAGGAATACAACCTAAATTATTACGTATGTATTATTATTATATAGTAAGTATAAAAAATAAATAATAATTTATTTGATTAACAATTATTATTGGTTATAAACAGGGCTGGAAATGGGGGAAATGCGAAGGGGACGGAGGCCGGGAAGTGAATTTCAAGGGGAGGTGAGGTTCTATTTAAAAAAAAAAAAGAAAATAATGGTTATTTATTTATTTATTTATTTATCTTTTATTATTATTAAAAGGGTTTCAATATGTATGCACTCAATAGCCTAAAAAAGTGATTAAAAAAAGCTCTGAACATACGTATAAAACCATATAATATAAGAATATGAATAACATTGTGGGATATTCTGTGATTAACCTGAGCAAGGTCGAATTTGGTGATTGGCCATATAGACGGCAGCTAATTAAAAAGCTTCTCTATAAGCAAAGCATCCTAGTCCTCAGAAAAGCAGACCGTTTCAGGTGATTCAATTATCTGAGAAAAGAAATTATTATTTTGGTTGGAATTTTGAACACGTTCAAACCTTTACTTTAACTATAAAAGAGGAACTCTGCCATAGATGACGCTGTACTAAGGTATCTGGTGATCTGGTCTAAATATATTGTCATCAAGTGTTTCCATTACACATATCAAGTGAAAACGGTATCCCAACTCCACACATGCACAAGCAAGCAACAAACTCAGAAACACACATCACGGTAATCCAGAAATACATTTGTTTTGGACAAAACGCATTACAAATGGTGACACGTGCTGGCCAAAACAATAGGCAGCAGTATGTAATGAAAAGGTCACAACTTATTGTTAATGTTTTTGAAAAGGGTAATCTAAACATAATCTGTGTGTCATCTATTAAATATAATATGAAGTGTCTGTGTAGAAAATTCATTCATTCATTCATTATCTAGCGTTTATCCTGTTCAGAGTCGCGGGGGCGCTGGAGTCTAACCCAGCTAAGGGTGTGAGGCGGGATACACCCTGTACAATCAGCAGTTAATCGCAGGACTAACACTTAGATATATACAACCATTCACACACACATTCACTCCTATGGACAATTTAGAGTAGCCGATTCATCTATGCCAAATCACTTGTGTTTGGAGGCGGGAGGAAACCGGAGTACCCAGGGAAAACCCAGGGGACTACTCTGACACCATGCCTCCCTGCGTAGAATATATTATTTATTATTAAGTGTAAGGCTTTTTTTTATGGAGAGATAAGCTATCCAAGGCATTTAAAGGCCATAATTGTGATGTTCCCTTTTGTTCCTCGCAATGTACTGATGTTACATATTAGTGTCAATACACTTTTATTGCAAACAAATTTTTTGTGTCCTTGTTTCCTTTGCTTCACAACTTCTTAATTTGGTGCAAATAATTAACAGATATTCTGTGAAATTAATGTGTATGTGGCACCCCAAATTCATGGATGTTTTTTACTGACCTAAAATACCCATTTTGATGCTCAAGAAAATATAGTTTAGCTGAATATATAAAGGTTTTTTATAATTTAAAACATCTAAAGGGTCAATTCTGTCCATTTCTGCCACTGGATATAAGTAAAATTGGGCATTTATATAAAGTGACTTTCTATCGTTATTTTCTTTAACAATGTTTAAATGTAGATAATGGAAAGAGACAAAGTGGTCTTAGACTAGATATATATTACCGTCAATGTCATCATTCAATGTTGGAAAATGGAATGGAAATTGGTGTACATTTAGGGAATTGATTCAAGCAAAACTGGACAGAAACCAAAACTGAGAACAGAATGAAATAATAGACCAAGAAATTGACTTGTGCATGCCCATTTTGTGATGCATTCATAGTAAAGACAGATCTGGGTCATTTGTGGGTATGAATATTACCTGTCAGAATGGACAAACATAAAGCTCAGAATTGTGCAAATAAGCATGTCATATGAATGCAATCTAATATTTAACATTCATACATTTATCTTCAGAAAACCAATTATTCACTTAATTGGGGTTGTGGAACACTAAAAGCAAGGTGGGAATACGTCTCTGGCACATCATTGGATGTGGGAATAACATTCTGAATACGACACCACTCCCTCACAGGGAACCATGCGTACACACATTCACAACCAGTGTCACCAATTCACCTAACAGGAGTCTTAACACTTTATTAAGATAAAAAGTGTACTGGGGATGTAAAAGCTATAAGACAGCATTGTAAAGCATACTGTCAGAAATGGATAGAAAATAAATTATATCCTTAGAAAAAGTAAAATAATGCATCATATAATAGAAACATTTTGCATTGTAAAATTTCACACATTCATTCTCTGTTATTCTCTCATTTTGTTTTACCTGCAAAATAAAGAACATATTCATTATTTACGGTATGATTTTATTGCATTTTAAGCACTACTAGCTTCCTCGTCCTATGCCCTATTCATTCTTGTCACTTACACACCATCGCTTTCCACTCCTCAGTCTTTTTTCACCTTCACTTTTCGTATTAATACTCTCTCATTCACCCTGGCATGGCATAAACCCGATGGTTCCAGGTCAGCAAAAAAACCTGTCATTATGGCATGCAGAATTACTCACTGGCACAACAAACGTGTCATTAAAGCCCTTCTATGCATAGTCAAGTGACACACCATGCCACCAGCAGGCATGTGGCAGTCAGAGAGGAAGCCACAATGCGATGCCCATCAGCTGGCCACCATTAGTGCCCTGCAGCGTTGACTTGGACATGCCAGGCCATAATGCCATTGTGGCTGAAAATGATAATGGCCCAGCTGTGCATTCATTACCCCTTTTCCATGTTTTTACATGAACACAGTTTTTCTTCATGTGTCTGTATAACCCCCGGACCACAGCATGAGCCTCCTTTCAAAGAGCTCAAGTTCTCATATTGGTGTGGTTCGAGGGTACAAAAGAAGTATAAAAAGGACCGGTCAGACTGGCATCATCTTGCTGTTTGCCCTCTAGGTTAACAGTGCATGCTGTTCAGGATCACAGACTCATTTAAATGCTAATGCATATACAGTCATGCAGTGTATACAACAATTAAGGAGGCTTAACTCCAGCAGCCTTTCAGATGAACGCTGGCTCTAATGCATATGCCACACAATAAGGAGGTATAGTGCAGGTAACTGTTAATAGGAAACAGCCAGAATAAATCACAAATGGAACAGCTAATAAACTGATGAGTCCCCTGGGAGGACATCTGCCTCAACACTTTAGAACACCACAAGCCAGTAGATAGAAATATTAAATATTATAATAATAATATAATAAAAAGTAGCACGATAGTAGTAGTAATAGTAGTAGCAGTAGCGGTAATATTTGCAGTAGCAGTAACATTAACAATATTCATAGTATTTATAGCAGAAGAAGCAGCAAAAGTAGTAAAATTATTATTATTAAAAGTAGTAAAAAAATTCAAATGTTATTTATCACATACTGTACACATACATACAGTGAAATGTTTTTATTCCACATATCCCAGCATACGAATATGAATGCTGGGGTCAGAGCGCAGGGTCAGCTAGAACATGCGGTGTTCCTGGAGGAAGTGAGGTTAGGGGCCTTTCACAAGGACCAAATGTTGGTAGCTTGCCTGGTGCGAGGCTTGAACTCCGACCCTCTGATCACTGGCACAGAGCCTTACCATTGAGCCACCACCAGCCTTAGTAGTAGTAGTAGTAGTAGTAGTAGTAGTAGTCGTATGCGGCAATAGTAGTAGTAGTAGTAGTAGCAGTAGTAGTAGTAGTAGTAGTAGTAGTAGTATGCGCAATAGTAGTAGTAATAGTAGTAGTAGCAGTAGTAGTAGTAGTAGTAGTAATAGTAAGCGGCAATAGTAGTAGTAGTAGTAGTAGTAGTAGTAGTAGTAGTAGTAATAGTAAGCGGCAATAGTAGTAGTAGTAGTAGTAGTAGTAGTAGTAGTAGTAGGAACAATAGTCATAGTGGCAATAGCAGTAGTAGTAGTAGTAGTAGTACTAGTAGTAGTAGTGGTAGTACCAATATCAGTAGTAGCGGTGCTGGCAGCAGTAATAGAAGGAGTAGTAACATCAGTAGTAGTAGTAGTAGTAGTAGTAGTAGATTGGCAGACACATTTATCCAGAGCTGCATACAAAAGTGCTTTAAAGTCTCCATCAATTGTGGAAAGTCTCAATATCAACCTGTTTGAAAAAGATCAACCATTAAAAGAGTGGGTTTTCTTTTGTTTGTTTGGTTTCTTTTAGCTATCATATGGTAGGTATGGCAGTACAAGTAGCAGTAGTAGTAGTAGAAGTGCCAGTCGGTGTAGTAGGAGTATTAGCAGCAGGAGTAGTATGGATAGCAGGAACAGTATAAGTAGTAGCATTGGTGAACTGAAACCGGAACCAGGCCTTTATGTCCAACATCAAAATCTGACTTTACTTATGATCTTGCGGCTGATAATTAGTAATAAAAATCCCCAAAAAGTGGAGGATATTGTAACAGCAAAGGGGAAACTATTTTTGTGCGTTTGGCCCTCTTGTGTATCTATTAAGTGCAGCTCAATTGATTAATATTTGCTTTATGCAAACTTCAAAGGAATAATAACAGACTTATAAATGATCACCATGTAACAGCTGTAATCCACGGTGCATTTGTTTAGTACAGTGCTGTAATTGGCCGAGTATATTGTATGTAAAGCCTTGGAATCTATTCATGCATATAATTATAACTTTTTTTTTTGTAGCATCTTCTCTTTGTCTCTTATTCCTGCCGACAAAACAAGGTATGAGCAAGTGCTTTGATGCTACCTTGCAGGTCTATCCTCTCTACAGAGCCACAGAAAGCCTGTCTTCAGGGTACTTCATGTATACCTGTCAACATAAAACACATCATTGCGTGCTTAACCTTCACATAAAATAAATCAGACTGAATTTTGCCCAGCTTCGAAGTGGTACAGAGCCACGCAGGGACACAGGGAAAGGCAGCAAGGCGGTGGAGGGGGGTAAACACAGAGCAGTTTGCTATAATAATCATGTAAGTAAATTAGAGGAATTAATGGATTCAAATATATTTTCATTTTAACATTACTTATGTCAGAGCAGCATTCATAATTGCTGGTAAAATTGGGAGAAATATGTTTTCTCTGAAAAATTGTCTCTGAAAGCCTACTTATCACAACAACATAACAATATTTCTTCCTGTAACCAGGAATACAGGATGTGTCAAAAAAGTATTAACTGGCTAAGAACTTTTAACGACTTTGGAACAGTTTTTAGTTGTGTCCTTTTTTTTAGATACTCCGGCATGGTTAAGATTTAGGTACCGTTGCCTAATTGGCATCAACATAAATTTTAGATAAATGATTGATATTGAGAAAAATAACACAAAATTAACCCATATATGGAAACTACATTAAATGATCAAACGGTTGTGGAAACCTGACCATTACAACCATATGTGATTTTGAACATTCATTCATTCATTATCTAGCAATTATCCTGTTCAGGGTTGTGTCTGGAGTCTCTCCCAGTTAATTTAGGGTGTGAGGCGGGGTACATCCTGTACAATCGGTAGATAATCAACGGGCTAACACTTAGAGACAGACAACCATTCACACACACAATCACTCCTATGGACAATGTAGAGTAGCTAATTCACCTATGCCCAATTACATGTATTTGGAAGCAGGAGGAAACCGAAGTACCCGGAGAAAACCCGCGCAAGCACGAGGAGAACACGCAAACTACACACAGAAACACCCTGGGCGGGAATTAAACGCATGGCCTTCTTGTTGTGAGGCACAAGTGCTAGCTACTCTGCCACCGATGATTTTAAACGTTCTATTCCAAAATTATTCTTTTTATTATTTGCTTTCCACTCATGCTGGATCCTCACATGGTATGTGGTGCATTTGCTGCTCCAGTTTATCCCAAAGGTGTTGAAGTCGGGGCTATAAGCAGAACACTCAAATTCCTACACAATTCCTACCCAATTCTTAATAGAGCTCATGGGCTTTGTGCATAGGCACATTGTCATGCTGGAATAAAGTAAAGTTTAAAAGTTAAAGTTGAGTTTATTGGTCACATGCACATCATACAGTACAACTCTTTGATTCCGCATATCCCAGCATACA
>JAOUQX010000001.1:16580719-16602642 GCA_028566295.1 Liobagrus marginatus
GAATCAAAGAATTTCACTGTATGTTGTACTGTATGATGTGCATGTGACCAATAAACTTAACTTAAAAAAAAACTTTAAACTTTAACTTTAAAGCGCTTGACTTAAAGTGTGTTATCGAGATGTGACGAGACTTTCAATCTGCAGAACTGTTTTTGACAACAAAAAAAATGAAAAAAAAAAGGTTTTTGAACAAAATCTCTCCGAAATCTCCTACCGTGCCTTTAATGTGCAAAAAGATACACTATTTATAGTGCCTTAGATAAGTATTCAGTCTTTTCCACAAATATTTAGGTGTGGCAGTTTCAATTGAAAACCTGCACCCACATCAAACCTTTGTGTATAAGATTAAACATCTGTGCTTTAGGTCTTAACACAGAAAGTCATATAAGGTGAATTTTTTTTTGTTTTGTTTGTTTCGTAGATACTGAAGCTGAGCTACAACAAGCTAACAAGAGTAGATCCCAGTATGTTTGAGGGCATGACAAGCCTTGTTCGCCTTCACCTAGACCACAACTTAATCACTTTTATTGAGCCTTTCTCCTTTAATGGATTAACATCACTGAAGCTGCTTCAGCTGGAAAGCAACAGGTTGCAGGACCTTCACCCGCACACATTCACCACCATCTCTCTTCTGGGGACATTCTGGGGCTCTGGCTTACGCCACCTTTATCTAGCAGAGAACCAGCTGGAGTACTTGCTGCCTGGCACTCTTCAGCACCTAAGCAGACTAGAAGTCCTCTCTCTGCATAATAATCCTTGGATTTGTGACTGTCAGCTCAACTGGCTTTTAGAGTGGGACAAGAAACATGACGGTGAGAGTTTTGCAACAAATTCCCTCATTATCTGGATGCTGTACTATAATTTAGCTCAAGTTTTGATGTAACCAGCACTCCTGCTAAAACAATTCAATAATTAAAGAATTTATTTGGACGTAAAAAATACTTTCCACAAAAGCAAACACGCGGACAGTTAAACTGCTAATAACTCACCAAAACGTGAAGTACATAATATGTACTAACCTTATTATTAATTTAATAATTAAGCATAAGTTGCCTAATTTTAACAGCGCTCCATCTCTCCACAGGAGTGATTAAGTGCAAAAAAGACCAGGACACTGCAACCAGTGAGATTTGTGCTGTTTGTGTCTCACCACAACCTCTTAACAACAGCCAGATTTTCCAGCTCTCAGCAGAGCAGCTGTCTTGTGACAGGCCTTCTTTACAGTCCCCACTGAAGCTGGGCGAGTATAATACACTAGAAGACCAGGAACCTGACCTTCCCTACACCAAAGACTTGGAGCGGCCACTGGGTCACTTGTCCTTCACGTTGTCGGATAGCCATGAGAACAGGGCTCATGTGGCTTGTGATGTAAATCGTCCCGATGAAGGAACCTCCATGGTATGGGAAAAGCTTAAATGGTCAGGTGAAGTGGCAGTGAACGTGACCTTGCTAACACTGCTTGAGTGTGAGATCGACAGGGATGCTCTCCAGAACATGTGGAGACTTGTTGCATACTACTACGAAAGCCCAGCCATCCTGGAGCGAGGAGAAAGGCATGAGAATACTTCAAAGGTGGCCTTCCAGTACTCCCAGGTCACGAGTGAGGACTCCCCTTACTTTACGGAACTAAAAGGACATTTAATGGCTAAACCAGCCTGGTTGTTGCAACCCAAGGTTACCATTCAGCTAAACAGACGCAAAACAACAACAAAAAAACTAGTAATGAACTTCTCGACATTTATATCAAGGCGTATCAATGGAAACAGGGAAGAACAACATGATACAGGTGCTTCATGGGCTTTGATTCCAAGAGGAAGCCCAGGGAGGATTCAAATAGTGTTGGAGCACACTGAGGTCATTTTTAACTGTGATATACGGAGTTCTGGGCAACTGTCTGTTGAGTGGATGCTTCCAGACTTAACAACAATAGACAAAACAGATTCCGAAAGAATTACATCAGACCATAACAGATTAATTATAAAAAACACAAGTCTGTCAGACACCGGGTTATATCAGTGCTTTGTGCGTACTGACACAGAAATAGATATGATTTCATATAGACTTATGGTCAGGGATCGTCTCCTCAGTCCTAGTGACCTAAATGGAAAGAAAATGATTGTGGAGAATGGAGAATCTCTCAGTCTTCCCTGTCTAATTTCTTCACCAAAACCGATTGAAAGCAGATGGCTCCTACCAAATCATCAGTTTCTAATAGCATCCACTTCACAGGGACGCATCTATGTCTCACAAAATAACACTCTAATGATAAAACAAGTGACAAATGAGGATGCTGGGGAATACAGTTGCTTAGCAGTAAATCTTCATGGGGTTGACATGTTGTCTCATTTGGTAGTTGTGACCGGTGGGAAAGAGGAAGACCAGACAGATGATGTTAGCATGATCAAAGGTGAAGCAATTAAGTATGACAAGGAGAATGAAGAGGGTTCAGGATACGAAGAAATCAAGCCGTTGGCTGTTACTCAAACACCACCCAAAACGCTTGGAAAGGATAGGAGTATAGGTAAAGTTCGACAGGGCTTTAGAAGAAAAAAAATCAAGGAAAAAGGGAGGAAACCAAATAAATCTGTAAAACAGCTTGATCCTGGCCGCTGGGCACAAATGTTAGCAAAAGCCAATGTTAAAGTCTCAACTATGCAACCAGCAACAATAATTACAACAGTTGCAGCCACAACAAAACTGAAAACAACTACAACAGCCACCACTACAACCACTACAACCACCGCTGCTCCGGTCACTCTCTCTTTTACTACCAGCGCTACTACTGGCAGTCTTATGAATTATTTTAATTCTAAGCAGCTGGTACAGTCCCATGATAGAAACCCTATACACCGCAGTTCCCCACAGAGTGCAAATATGAATGAAAAGATTGATGATTCAAATATTTCAAAAATGGCTTTAATAAATCTTCACTTAACAACACTACCTCCTATTCGCTCAAAATTGCGACCTGTTACACAAACTGAAAAACAGATTGAAAGGCAAATATTTGAGGAGAAAGGAAGGGCAAATAGTCAAATCAACAGCCTAAGAAGAAGACCACCATACAGAAGAAGACCTCAATCAAGAAGGTTACGTACACAGAGGCCTACACCTCCATCACCAACAACAGAAGTAGCATTCACAACTTTATTAACTACTAAAGCTCCTGAATCTTTTACTACCAGAGACACTCGTTTTGAAATTATGGATAAGAGACCAGAAAGAACGCCACTTACAGGTTTAGAAATTTTGAGTGAACATGACCCTCAGATCAAGGACACTTCAAATATACAGACAGAGAAGTCGCAAGCTAACAAAAAAGCTACATCTGTAAAAGAAGGAAAACTTACAACTTCTAAGGCTTCAGCACCGACGCAAGGTTCATGGCATGGACAAAAAAACATTAAAGATATTGAGTGGATTAACGGCACAACAAATAACCAAAGTGATAGACAAAAGATAACAAGTACAAGTTCTCCTACTATTCTAATTACTAACCTTAGACCTCCTGTAACTTACAAAGAACCACTAACCACAAAGAATCCAGCTCTGTCTAAAAACATTAAACAGAGTGTGGATATCTCAATGAACCGACATGAAAGTCCTAGTTTGCCTGTCCACCCCTGGTTATCTCAAAGAAGTAAACAAATCTCAGTTACACCAAGACCCTATACCACTTCTCCCTTAGGGACCTATACCAACCGCATCCCAGTCTGGTCTAGAGTTCATGGCTCAAAGCACCGCTCTTCTCTTGACAGAACCTTGCACTTTTTTCACACAAGTGGAAGGAATGCAGGGTTTACTAATCGGCCTGAAATCACAGCACAAACAGCAAATCCCACCCCTGACATCCCTTGGACAGCTGAAACGTCTTTTCACAAATTTGTAGCGCCACATGATAGTTCTTCCAAAGTAAGGGACATCTTGCTCTTCAACAGGCTTCGAAACAGATACCGCCAGTCCCAGGTTGATTCCTATCGCTTATCCCACTCAGGAAAGCTGGTTACTCCAAAACCAAGACTTTACCACCCCACCCCAAAACTACATCTATTTCCAAATTTTCCAAGTATCTACAAGCCTGTAACACCACCTCCTATTATACGAACTACTAACAAGCCACACTTCACAGCCAGCATAATATACGGCAGTCGCTGGCACTACAGTAACTTTGGACCACAGAAACTAAGCACCGCACTGCCCTTTCCAAACCTGATGGGAAGTGGTATGAAACCCAGAATAATCACACATGACTCAGCTACTGTGTCTGCGCTGGCAGAGACAAATGTTCTTCTGCGCTGTCAGGCATCAGGAGACCCCAAGTCTGTTATATCCTGGACAAAAGTCTCGACAGGTAAGTAACCAGTACACAGTATATGCGTTATATGGCCAAAGTTTATGGACACCTTCACTCTTCTAGGAATGTTGTCCATAATATTTTGAAATGTCAGTGTGGAGTTTGCCCTTTCAGCCACAACAGCATTTGTGAGGTCTAATAGTAATGTTAGTCAACGATATCTGCGGTACACTTGGAATCCCTGTACATTACAGAGGTGTTCAGTGGGGGTTGAGGTCAGGGCTTTGATAATGCCACTCAAGTTATTTAATGCCTATCATTGACAAATCATGTCGTTATGGACCATGCACTGTTATAGAGAAATAGTTATATGCTAGGTCTCTATTACAGTGGAAGTAAACAAATGCTACTGCAAGACATTTAAGCAACAGTTTGAGGAAGGCCCATATATTGGTGTGATAGTCAGGTTTCTATAAACTTTTGGCTATATAGCGAATATACACAATTCAATGTCTGTAACAGAACATATTTGCTTTTAAAATGTTTATTAGAATAGTTTGTGTTTATAACTAATAAGACAAGCAACTAAAGAGTTTGAGTTTGCTTAAACCTTTAATACAGCAAAAGATGGACTCGTTTCCTCCCTATATGTTTTACATACAGGTGCTACAATTCAAGCCAGCACCAAACATGGACAACGATTCGAGGTTCTTCCAAATGGTTCGTTTGTAATAAAGAATGTACAGCTACAGGACAGAGGTCAGTACCTTTGCAGTGCGCAGAACAAGTTTGGCTCGGATCGCATGATGGTTACTCTTACTGTGCAGACGGAACCTCCAAAAATAGAGGGCCCAAAATATAGAGATATTTCTGTGTACTTGGGAAAACCAATCAGCTTGGACTGTATCGCTGCAGGGAAGCCTCAAGCTCAAGTCTCCTGGATTCTTCCAGACAAAACAATCGTGCGGGAGTCTATGTCTCTTAACAAACCTATCTCACTTTTTCCTAATGGAACACTCAGCATTCATTCAGCAAACTTTTCCATTAAGGGCAACTACAAGTGTATTGCTAGTAATGCAGCAGGTGCTGACACTCTGCTCTATCACCTACATGTTGCTGCAATGCCACCAACAATCAAAGAAGAGCATTTTGAGAGTATACATATTGACACTGGAAAAAGTATCTATGTACACTGCACAGCTAAAGGTGAACCTGAGCCTCTTTTTAAGTGGGTTCTACCTGATGGCTCACAACTGAAACCAACACAGTACATTGGAAGACGCCTCTATATTTTCCCCAATGGCACACTCTACATCAAGAGTATTGTTCCTGCGGATGAAGGAAGATATGAATGTTCAGCCTCAAACATGGTTGGGTTTGCTCAGAGAGTGGTGAAACTTGATATCAGACAGGAGTCTCCAGGTCCTTGGAAAGGTCCATCTCAGCAGCACAGTGTTTCAGCTATGTATGGCTCCACAGTGTTCCTACACTGTCCGGAATCAGCTGACTACCACAGAGGTACGGTCTGGAGGTTGCCATCTAGAACAATGCTGGATCATCATTACAGGTATTAATTTATTGTAAACTGAACTAAACAAGTGCCATTTATGTTGAAAAAATGCCATGGTATTATAATTCTAAAGCAACAGAATATATGATTTTCTTCATAAACACACAACATGCCACAGGCCCACAAGGCATAATCTGTACAAAACACAGCTCATTTAAAACACACCTGACTTGTATAAACTGAACAATACATTTATCATTACTGTAATTCAAACAATGTCTGAAAACCGGTAAACATTCTTTGGTGTCAGACAGAAAACCCCAATCAATTTTTCAGATCCAGATAAAATAATAATGATGTGGCACACAGGAATCCCTATATTTTTTTAACTTCTGTTACACTTAACATTATATAACGTCTAGCAACCTTGCATCAGTTTTATGTCAGCCATTTTTCTAACTATGTAATAAAAAAAATCTGTAGATATGCTATATTAATTAAAAAGTCCTAAAAATATCAACCCTTTAACATTCTGATATCTGATTTGTCTATAGTCCTCACAGACACATCAACGCCTTTCCAAATGGCACACTCAGGATCCTGCAACTGACTGAAAAAGATCAAGGAAGTTACTTGTGCATGTACCAAAGGCCCAATGGAGAGGATATGGAACTATTTGAACTCGATGTCCTAATGAAACCACCTAAAATAGAGAACATGGGCAGTCAACAGAAGAGTGTTGCAAATGGGGAGAACTTTCTTGTGGATTGTGTAGCTTCAGGTCTTCCAGATCCCGAAGTGTCTTGGAGTCTTCCTGATGGGACAATGATCAACAATGCTCTCCAATCAGATGACAGTGGAACTCGCATTCGTCGCTATATCATATTTGACAATGGAACACTTTTGTTGCCACATATGGGAAAAAACGATGAGGGTGATTACACATGCTATGCAAAGAACACACTGGGAGAGGATGCAATGAAAGTGAGCGTGCAAGTTGTCCAAAATGCAGCCCGAATTTCTTCGAAAGGCCAAGTAACACTTCATTTTCTGCTTGGCCAGACAGCCCAGCTAAAGTGTGATGCTACTGGTGAACCTACACCTACAATTATCTGGATTTCACCAAACAATGAGATGATAACTTTATCTTCAGTCAAATATCAAATTCTCAAAGATGGATCACTGATTATTAATAAAGTACATTTGGCAGACCAGGGAAAATACACTTGTGTTGCAAGGAACTCAGCTGGTGATGACATTAAGAACGTAAAACTCCAAGTAGAGGTCAGTGAGCCATATATCAATGGAAAAAGTGGGCGTAGTGACAGTAAAATTTTGGCAGTGTCCTATCAGACTGTGCTGATGCATTGCAAAGCCGAAGGCATGCCCGAGCCACAGATAACATGGACAACATCTTTTGGCATGTCTCTGCCTACACCTTACGTTGGAGGCAGAATCCAAGTCCATAAGAATGGGACTCTTGAATTACGAGGCATTCGAAAAACTGATGAAGGAAAGTTTCTATGTGAGGCCAGAAATTACATGGGAGAGGCCAGCCTAGCAATTGACCTTGAAGTTGCATTACTTGCTGAAAAACCAAGCTTCCTTATTCCAAATATTGAGGTGATATCTCTTAAACCTGACGGAGATGACATCATTTTACATTGTCAGGCTATGGGAAAACCCAAGCCAGAGTTTGTCTGGATTTTGCCCAACAGCACAGTGCTGGTTCCAGGAATTAAACTAAAGAGGTTTATTCACTCCTTGGAAAATGGCAGTTTGCAGATTACTCAGCCAGTGCCCAGTGACAAAGGTGTTTATCGTTGCTTGGCTAAAAATGTTGCAGGGCAAGCTGAAAAACGCTATGCTTTGGAACTTGGAAAGAAGCCTCAAATTCGAGGTATACCTACACCTATAAAGATTTCATTTGGACACACGTTTAACATGCCATGCACAGTGGAAGGCTGGCCCCAAGCAACCATCACATGGACTCTTCCAAATGGTTTGGTATTGGACAGGCCTCAGGTTATTGGACGAGTCAACTTTCTGCCAAATGGCACTCTTCAGCTTAGAGAAGCTGCAAAATCAGATAGAGGTACTTACATTTGCAAAGTCACGAACACATTTGGTACATCAACACTGTCTTATCCTGTGACTATTATGGTACTTCCACCACAGATAATTAATGCACCACCATCCATAATAAAAGTCACTAAGGGATCTCCAGTGACATTAAAATGCATTGCTACTGGCACTCCTAAACCAGATATTTCATGGACTCTGCCTGGACGGACCACACTTGTGCCCAATAATCGCTTCACCTCACTGGGTGGAATTTACATGACAGAGGATGGTAGTTTGGTCATACAGGATTCCAGCCTTATGAACTCTGGAATTTATAAATGCAATGCCAAAAATGCTTTGGGAATGGACTTCAAAGCAACCTACCTTCAAGTAAACTGAACATATGAAGGAGAAACTCTGCATTTAAGTGAAGCTAAAAAAATAAAAAATAAACGTGGAACCTATATTCTTGTAAACAGTGTAAATAAAAAGCAGCATTTAATGTTCATGAAAAAAAGCATTTCACCAACGGGCATTAATTTTCTTTCTTCTTCAGAAGACTCGCAAGTGTTGTTGAAGACTTGGGTTGGAAGCCAACACACTTTAATTTTGGAGAACAAATGTTACTTATGTTTTTTACTTAATTTATAAAAATATTGGTTTGTACATAAAATAATACATCCATCTCTTAGACACTTGTACGTCAATGTGTTTGAAATTCTAAAAGGATTCATAAATGTATATTTTTATATACCATAATAACTGCTCTTTGTATGTAGTATAAATGTATGTGTAACAAACATAGCCAGGATTTAGACCATGTACAACAACACATCCTTTCACTGTTGGAATAGAAAGGGAGCGTTGTAAGCACAATTGTTAGCACTGTTCTAACAGTACTACCAACACACAAGCAGTCAATTTTGTAACAGAATTACTGCTACTGTCTGAAGATATTTTATTTTTGGACAGGCGCATTTTTTTTGACCATTCATCAATTAATAAACCAACATGTAGCCTAAATCCAGAAACTGTGTTGATGTTTCCTTTTATTGGTAAAGCTATATGTTGTGTTACTGCTGTTTGTAATTGTAATTTAAATTTCTCATATTACTATATCATGAGCAATATGATGATATTACTATATCATGAGCAGGTTTACATTTATTTGGACCATTTTGTGAAGAATCAGAAATGATTTCTCACAGCTTGTGTGTCAGACATGGTCTAATCAGTTGATATTATTTCCTATTGCTCCCTGCGTAAATACTTTACGGTAAGTCTCGTAGTCACCACGTGCCAGAACGTGTTCCTACGCTGTTAAATCAGAATTTTTGGATTGCCTTGTACATTTCGGAGTTTTTCCTGCACCCTGAATTAAAACAAAACTAAAACAAAATTGGGTTCCATCCAAAACCCAAACCCGACACGCGACTGATCATGATTAGCTTTACAACACTGCATTAATACCCACGCACTTGCAAAACTCCATTTCTCCTTTCCTCCATCGATACCAGCTGAGCAGCTGTGCACGCGCACGCGTTCGTCCGTCCATGCCTGCGCGCGTGCGCGGGTTGGCATCACTTCGCCGCGATGGCGAACGAAGCGCACGGGCATAGAGAAGGTGCCGGTCTCGCGTCCAACTCGCTGGAGCTGAGCACGTCTCTCGAGCGCAGCGTGCAAACGCGAATCTTCAAAATCATTGTCATCGGCGACTCGAATGTGGGCAAGACGTGTTTAACGTTCCGCTTCACCGGCGGTTCTTTTCCGGACAAAACGGAGGCCACTATCGGAGTAGATTTCAGGGAGAAAGCAGTCGAAATCGAGGGTGAGAGGATTAAGGTGGGTCATGGAAGAAAGAAATATACAAACAGACAAATAAAATCCCTCTTAGTTTAGATTGAGTCATGTTCCATATTAACCTAATAAATTGGTTGTGTATTTCCGGGAAATGCTTCTGATTTTATTGTCTTGCCTCGTTGTGATTCATGTCGCACTCTTGAATAATTAACTGATGCGCGCGCGCCCAAAAAAGCGCGTTCCCAATGTTTGTGCATTTAAATAGCTGTGACTTTGATCCATGCCACTGTACGGCGTCACTGTTGTGTTTTAACCCATCACAATCACAATGTATATCAATATTATGGTTTTACGCATAAATGACAGCTAGTGAACATCTTTCCATCAGCTTTCCAATTTCTCACACTGCATACCTTGGTGTATCTGAATTGGCCATCCAAACACTATGCTTAAGACACAGTAGGCACAGATGTTGGTGCAGTGTGTTGGGTGATATGCTGTCCATACAATAGTACAAGAATTGGTAAGCCGGTTTAATCACTGAATATTTCATTTGAAATGACAAATGGAGTGATCCAACATTTTTGGCCGTCAGATCGTCTTGGTGTGACACATGGCTGGAGTCACATTGGTTGATTCATTGATTTATTTTATCAGTAAACGTTCCCAGCCTTTTCCATAGCCGTATTAATACAATACACCGTTGGGACTCTAGCAGCATGCATACACCTACATTTGACATCTTTTGGCCGTAAAGTAGCCAATTTACTCAACTAAATGATGCAATAGAACCCAAACAGAACAAGTGAAATGCTGCACTACCTGCTGCATCACCCTTCCACTACCATTAATATTTCATGTGCTAAAAAGTCAAAAATTGTACATCAAAAGTGTCATGTATATTAATTGTCTCAAGCTGTATTTTGATTGTAACGTCTTTTGGTTCCAAAAGTGCAATATTTTACATATAGCATCCATTAATTTGGTTGGTGCTCGATCTTCGGTGTTGTTTTGGCGTGTTACAATTTAAGAAATTACATTCACATCGAATATAATTTGAGTAGAGCCTGTGCATTGTTTTTGATGGTGACCTTAAAGCTCTTGGGGGATACTGTGGTGCAGTGGTTGGCTTTGTTGGTTCACAGCTCCGGAGTCCTCGATTCGTCCATGAGTTCAGCGTACTGTCTTGCTTTTGCATGGTTGCCGGTTCTCCAGTCTGTGTAGGTACATGTTTATAGTTAACTGCTATAGACCGGGCTTTCATTCCGGACGTTTTCCCCACATGCTACTGGGATAGCCTTCACTTCCCAATAGAATACAATAACTGAACCTGAATTAATTAACTTTTATGTATTACTCTCCTCATAGCCGAGTCTACTCTATTTTGCCTTCTTTCTTCATATTGGTGTGTACAGGTGCAGGTATGGGATACGGCCGGCCAGGAACGCTTCCGCAAAAGCATGGTGGAGCACTACTACCGCAATGTCCACGCTGTTGTCTTCGTCTATGATGTCACCAAAATGGCCTCATTTGAGAACGTGAAAACATGGATCCAGGAATGCAACGGGCACCGTGTGTCGGCCTCGGTGCCCCGCGTCCTGGTCGGAAACAAGTGTGACCTGGTAGACCAAATCCAGGTCCCATCCAACATGGCGCTGAAGTTTGCCGACTCGCACAACATGCTTCTGTTTGAGACGTCTGCCAAAGACCCCAAGGAGAGCCAGAACGTGGACTCCATTTTCATGTGCCTGGCATGTCGGTTGAAGGCCCAAAAATCCCTAATCTATAGGAAAGTAGAGCGGGAGGATGGAAGAGTAAGGCTCATCCAAGAACCCGATCCAAAAACCAACTGTCCATGCTGAACACTTATGAAGCCTAGAATAACCCTATCTTCTTTTTAACAGCACCTAAGACAAAAATGTGCCTGCAACTAATGATGTTTTACATTGAGGTCTTTTTGTTTTTGTCTAATGTTCTCGGTATTTTCTTGTTAATCGCATAAACCACCTAGAAACCTTGATCACCTACAGACTACACCGTCATTTAGTGATTCATTTGATTGTTGTACATGCCTTTTTAACCGTGGCATTTCCTACATCCTGTTGTACCACATTCTTATGGATTCATCTCCCAGCACACTGTTAGCTTGAAGGGTCACTAAGTGCAATAAGGCATACCGGTCATAGTGCACACGATTATTATTTATTTGATGCAAATAAACTGATTTGTGGGGCATAATTAGGTTGTACATGAGCTGTGTATTTGATTTCAGCAGGGGTTTCCTTGCATAGCTGAATAGTAGTCACAATGGACAGGTGCGTGTTGTGTTAGCCTGCATGCTATAAGGGTAAGGAAAGAATATTAAGAGTAAAAGCTAGATGAAACGTGAAGCTGCCATTTCACATTAAAACATGTCAACGCCTGGATTATATGTCGAGCAGTAAACTATATTGCCAGCCCACTCATAAGTGTGACTTCTTCAAACTGTTGCCCCAAAGCGCACAGTTGTCTAGAATGCCTTTCTATGTTGTAGCATTGAAACATTCCAATTAAATGGCCCAGATATTGTACCAGCAAGACAATGCCCCTGTGCACAAAGCTCCTGAGCTCCATAAAGATGGTGTATTTTGGTTGGTGTGGAAAAAAATCCAATGTTCACCACAAAGCCCTGGCGTTAAGCCAAATTAAACACGTTGGGGATGAACTGGAACACTGACTGCACCCCAGATCTCCTCATCATTAGTCTCACTAATCATTGTGTAGCTAAATGAGCCAATCTCCAAAGACGTTCATTTGCTTTGAATTTAAAAGTGCTTTTAGATGTGTTGAGGTTATTATAGAAGGAAGAGAGACTAAATCTAGAATAGGATGTTTAAAAAAAAAAAAACATAAATGTGATAGTCATTTGTTGCAATATGTTTGGTCATATATATGTATATGAGCAAGATACAAGTTAACCATCAGCGTGTGATGTCACATTCTATTCTGTTTTCCAATATTTAATTCGAAAAGTGTGACCAACATTTAACCTTGGAAAAAAAAAAAGAAAACTTTATGAACTGTTTCAGACTAAGTGTCCCATAGTTAAAATCATTCAATTCATTTATAGAACAGAAATCATTTGGAAAAAACCTCTCGGATGCAAGAACTCCTTGAATCCATTCCAACCGGTCACATAGTGTTTCAGTTGTTTGGTTGGGCTTTTTTTTTCCTTTTTTTTTTTTTAATAAATTTTAACAAAAAAAGTATTAAAGTGACTGTGAGTAATCGTGTCATCGTTAGCCCTCGTCAGTTTTACGGCTGAGTCATGATCTTTTTCACACATGAAACATTTTTTGTACCAATGTTACATGTAAAAAGAACTGTTCACTAAACGTAAAGTTAAAGGTATTACGTGCAACAAATAGTTTGACATCCTGTTTTTTGTGCCTTCTTGAAAGCTAAGAGTTTTATGCATGGAGAAACCCTTTTTTTAGCATCTACAGTCTTTGTAATGGATTATTTATAGCTGCTGACCAAGAAGTTGGTTATATTACTCGTTAAAATGAATTCTAATAGGTACTTTTCAAACACTAGTATTTTGAAATATACCCTGTATTCATCAAACATGCTATTTAATTACCATTAATTAAGGAACTAATTCATTTTTCGTGTTGCTAAACTTGTCACTTATAGCAGCTATAAATATCTATATTAAAAATTCATATATATAAATATATAAAGTTTCCCTCACCTGCATAGGACCAATCGTTATTATACAAAGGAGAAAAATAAGTGCTTCTAGTGAAAATCATGTTTCTGGATGAAGGAACACTACCAGCACAGCCACATAAGTGTTTCTTTCAGTGTGTTCCTGTTTTTTTTTTTTGTCCTTATCAACCCGTATATTAAACCTTTAGTCTTGAAAGCAAATAGTGCAGTAACAGCTAGGTGTCACCAGGGGGTGCTGTAGTTGCGTTTGTTCTAATACGTTCCAAAAAAAAAAACTGTCAAGTCAGTGTTCTCATTTCACTTGCTATCTGTTGTAATCTTTTTTTTTTGTTAAATAGCTTAACAATCGTATTCATTTTATTTAAATACAATAAGAAATGGAACATAGTTTGATTTGAAACATTTAATTCGTCCATCAAGTGCTTGCCTATTGGTCATATTCGATACTTATAACTAACCCAGACACAGCTGCCTACACAAAAACGTCCGCCATCTTTGAGAATCCATGTTACAAATACGAAGGCGTTTGAGGGCAAATATAGATTCTAAAGTTATAACGGTGTTTTTTTCTGGAGTGTCACGTGATCTCTCTCTGCCAGTGTGGGCCTCATATAGGTGTTCTGGTTTCCTCAAGACTCCTATAAAACATGCCAATAGGTGAACTAGGTACACATGCTGCTATTATTGTGTGGGTGGGTGCCCCGGAGCGAACGTAATTAGCATTAAAGATAGTTTTTTTTTATTATTATAGTTACACCCAAATCGCATGCAACTCAAGCTGTACTACCTTGTCGCCAGCAGAGGGAGCGCTAACAGGACTTTTATTTTGAAACTTCTTCATCCGGAACTTTCGCCTGAGGTTAGAAGTAGGGTTGCCCCTTCCGCGATTTCTTCGCAGTTTGTGGCCGGATTTGTATTCATGAGTAAGGTGTTTAAGCGCACATAATAATATGCCTACGGTATAACGTAGGCTTGCGAATGTGTGTGTGGGAATGATTGTCTGTCTCTAAGTGTTAGTCCTGCAATTAACTTCTGAGTGTCCAGAGTGTATCCCGCCTCACGCCCCAAGTTAGCTGGGATAAACTCCAGCGCCCCCACGACCCTGAACAGGATAAACGCTAGATCATGAATACAGAGAGCACAATCTGGCTGAAACCTGTTAGTTTTCTATGTAATAAAAAAAACCTCCATGGTATGCTGTTATACAAAAATAATGCACTTTAGGGGTGTGTTGGTCTTTAAATAATATATTTTGTATCATAATTGTATAGTATTTTATATATATGTAACTAATCTAATAAATAGAGTTGAGATGAGTGTAAGACTTTGGGGTGTGTATTTAATATATCTGGCAATCCTGGAATTGACGTCACAAAGCCTGCAGCGAACCTGTCACTCCTGTTAGTGAGCGGGGCGTCGCATTTTATGCAGGTCTAGTCGTATTTTCCACACAGAGATGGCTGAATATAGCCATACGGGTATATTAACGGCTCTGTTGTTGTTTACGGCCGTGACGGTAAGAGATATTTACCTCGGCCGCACTGCGACAGAACAACTCGAGCAGCAGGCCACGAAGAGCGGCATGGCCTTCAAAGGCTTCCCCGAGGCTGAGAGCAACACACAGCGGCAGAACAAACCCAAATTCTACACAGGACCAGTCCTGAAGTTCCAGTACTGGTAAGAGAAATTTATCGCATTTTGTCTTTTAAATATTATAATGAACTATTTGTTTTGTATGGTTAGGTGTTATAAATGTTCTTATTCTTTCTGTGTAATATATAACACACTTCTTAGTGTATAGACGCCATTGTCTGTTACCGTGTGCTAGGAAGTAGGACCTCATTTGGGATTAAGTTAAGACTGTTTGTATCCAGGATAATTCTAGTACCTAACACTCCACATAAGGTGAAGCTATAATTTTAAACCTAGCTACATTAAAAATATGGTAATAATCATTCCTCTCTGTCAGGTTTTTAAATGCATTGTGCAAGCTTACAAAATGAAGACGCATAAGTTGACTACGGGTTTAAAGCACTTATAAATTACGTAATACTGACATGTTAACTTTTTGTTTTCAGCATTTCCTGAGGGTACAGTAAGGTGTTCCAGGAGTACTCTCGGTCCATCAGCCAGCTGTACCCGGACATCAGAATCGAGGGAGCAAATTATCCTCCAAAACTCATTAACAAGTCAGTTCTCTATCCCACTTTGTTGTTTGCCATATGTGTGGTTTTTTAATATTCTTATTCTTTTCTTCTATCTTCAAAACATAATTTTTTTAAATGGTGGGTTAAGTTGGCCGTTAAAGAAAGTTGGCACATGGATGCATCTCCTGTCAGTCATTTTATAAACAATTTGCAGGCTGCCTCGAATCCTGTGGGCGGGGCTTCATAAACGTGGGCGGGATTTATTACAATGTCAAACCCATTTAAATTTAGAGGTCGATTCTTTAACCTTGCTGTTGACTTCTGGTCAAATTTGATCAGTTTTAAAAGTGGTTTTATTTGAAGTAATGAGTCACATGTAGGTTGAATGAAATTTCCAGCCTATTAAAAAAAAATCGCATTAACGCTGAAGTGATGAGCGAATCTGATTTGAAAGATTTGCTAGAGATAGTAGCAAAGACTAAATCCTACCGTATACCCGCGTTGTGCTCAACGTGGAAATCGGTTAATCCAAATAAAGGAATAAATAACGACCAATGAGAATGCAAGAAGGTTTGATCTTAACTTTAGAAACGAAATCTTGCACTTGATTAAGTTTTATAAGTATTTTGTTCTTCATGATGGCTTTTTCCTTAAATTTTTATGAACATTTGCGCAAGTAAATGTTAACCCATGGCTTTCCTGTGTTTTATTCCCCAGATACCTAGGGAATTTCATCTCCTACTTTAAACTGCTTGCCATTGCCCTGATTGTCACTGGACAAAATCCTTTCCAAATTCTTGGAACCAACACGCCGAGGGTTTGGTCATGGGGTCAAGAAAATAAGGTATGAAATGTCGCATTTCTGAGCTACTGTATCTTCATTTGTTTATCTGTCTGCCTGTTTTAAAGGCTGTTCTGAGAAAAGTGTAGGTTAAAAATGGCACTTGTGTGCGAGCTGAGAGATGATGAAACTTGTTAGGCTATTTAAACACGATTGTATCAATTTTGTTTTCCTTTCAGATATTCTCATGTCTCATGGTGTTCTTCCTCAGTAACATGTTGGAGACCCAGTTTCTGTCTACGGGAGCCTTTGAGATAGCGTTAAATGGTATTTTTTTTTTTGTTCACTTCTCATGTTTCTGAAAAGCTATTGTTATATAATCTATGACAAGGCCCAAATAGTGATGTTTAGACGACTGGGTCAGAGCATCTCCAAAATTGTGGTGAACCGGCGAATGGGTCATTGGTGGCAAAGGCTCATTGATGCATGTGGGAAGTGAAGGAGGCCCCCCCTCAAAACCTACAGGACATAAAGGATCTGCTGCAAACATCTTGGTGCCAGATTTCAGAAGGTGCACACCTTGACCTTATGGGTTAGTGGAGTCCATACGTCTATGGGTCCGGGCTGTTTTGCAAGAAAGCAACGGCCACCATATTATCAGGAAGGTGGTCGTAATGTTTTGCCAGATCGGTGTATATTAAGACTAATCTTAACTAGGTTGAAGTTTAAGCGTTTAACCAACTTGAAAGATTGATGGAAGAGTGTAAGGTCTTTTATCTACTGATTTTCAGATACTCGTCATATTGTCTTTTGGAGTGTAACAATTTTAGACAAATGCAATATTTACACATATATTTTCAGGCACTTGCTACATGTAATATGGACATACATTTTAGATTAATTTCATCCTAATATTGTCTTTGTCTTGCTGACATTCTGTTACAGAAAAACTGACTACAAAGTACCAAAGGGGTTTTTTTTTTTTTTTTTACAGTTTAAAGTTTTCTAATAACTACATGTCCCAGAGTGTTTTCTTGCTCTTATACCACAGCTATTGTTAGCAGGTGCAGTTCTGTAGTTAAACACAGAACAGCACTCAATGTATATATTTTTTATCAGCATTGATTTCCTGGTCAGTTTCTTTTATCACTATCTTTAGTTGTGATGTTTTTTCTTTTTAAGCAAAAAGCTTTTCATGTCACTGTTGGACAAAGCTGTTAAATAAATGCTGATTTGATATTTCCTTACAAATAGCTTTGCCATAACCATGATCCTATCGTATGGTTTTGTATAATGACAGGGTTGTTTATATTCAGTGCCTTCAAACAAGTCCCTGGGGGAGATAGTTGTTACTATAGAAACGCTGACCTTACCTACCTACATACAACACCAAAACCTCTCCTCGGTTTAACTAAACTTAGCAACAACAAATGATGCCTTAAAAACCACAGAATTTTAGACACATCTCATACACATAATGTCTTTGCCTTTCTTTCTGCAATGTGCTTTTCAGTACTCTTCACACTCTGTTATAGACGTTCCCATTTGGTCGAAGCTACAGTCTGGGTATGTCCCGAACATCCAGGAGCTCTTTCAAATTCTGGACAACCACCTCAAAATGAATCAGGTCGACAACCTTAAATTCCCCTCGGCGTAGCACTGCTGTTCCAGCTGACAGCGAGAGAGAGGCAAGTGTTAAACTTTTATTACCGGTTTGCTGTTTCTCAGCAACAATTGATGTTTTTCCTGATCAAGTTTAGGTTGACGTTATACATTGTGGAAAACTGTGTGCTCGCGTTCCTTGCATATTTGACAGCAGATCGAGTGCATCAGCTATATCCTCGAAAGAGCAAACTCGAGTTATCTTTCTTCCACCTCAATGTGTTGGGCTATCCACTTAAGCCAGTGAAGAGTTTACCTTGGGGCAGATGATCTATTTTTAATTGCAGACCAAGATCAATTTATACTGCATGCTTTAACTGTTTATATGATACAAAAGTAGAAGATCTGAAAGATTAGATGTTGAGTGTACTGTAAGGGAGTATAATGTATGCATGTGCTGTTTTCTTTTCCCTTTTTTTTTTTTTTTTTTTTTTTTTAATTAAAACCCTAATTTATAAAAATAAATAAAAAAAAAAGTGGGGGAAGTCCAAGACACCGGATCCAGGTAATGAGCGGTGGGCAAAGATAGTTTTAAAGCAAGCAAGACAGTAACTCGAGGAACATAAGCCACCCATCACTGTAAATAAATTATAATCTATTTGATCGTTACATCGATTTATTGTAATCATTCAGTCAGTTTTGAACTTAAGCCATTCATCTAAGTGGACAGATTGTTACAGAGCAGCTATTAGTGTCATTATGTATTTTTTAACAAGCTGATTAATCATTTAAGGAGGGTAAATTAATATTTTCTGAATGCCTGTACAACCCCTTTCCTATCCAAATAAGCTGGCCTTTTTCTTTCATACACTTTGTTGTGCAACGTCATTTCCCAACACTAAATTAGATCAGACAAAGTATGTCTGGTTTTCATTATCCTGATTAGGAACATTACTATGACAGTTGTGGAGAGACTTATAACTTGACCTAGAATATCTTCAAGATAACAACCTGGTTATTTAACCAAGAGATCTACATGGAGGACCCGATCCAGGATCTGTACGGGTTCGGGGCTATATTTTAAATATGGTTCCGGGTCGTGTCCCAATCTATTACTTTGAGTCCTAAGTCAGTTTAACGCTGTGTAATACCCGAGTCGATCGGAATCGGAGAACGAGTCAGTTGGTGCTGTGCGTGAATTGTTTTATAACTTTCAACTTGTAAAATTAGGATGTGACAAGTGTGAGTCGGTAATTTTAAATAAAAAAAAAACCCGGGGAACCTCGTCAGAAGCAGGGGTTAATAGCACAAAGACGATAGCAAATAAGTAAAGCTAATGTCAGCAGCTATGGCACTGAGAGAGAAATCGTTATTATTATAATCCAAATGGGCAGTCTAAGTTATCATGCTAGTTGATTCGAGATACAAAGAATGCAATACTGCAAAGTTGCATTTGTCATCCATCACCGAGATAGCCTTAGGCTATCTAGCCTTAGCAATAGACTTTTGAAGATATAATAGAATAATAAATAAGTGGATTAAGCATTTCTAATTGTAATTCCCAGTTCTGAAATAATAAGTGGATTAAGCATTTCTATTGGCAAGAGATGATGAGGATTGTGTGCATCACAGTCAGGTACAAGGTAGAAGGCGTCTTGCATTAGGTAAGACAAAAAGACTTGTTAATAGACAATTTGCTCTGGAATATGTGCCGATTGAGTCCAGTCAGGTATGTGTCTTCCCAGCCAAGTTCGGGTCCACTTTAAAAAAAAAAAATTTAATGGTCTGCGTCGGTTCTGCATAGTACATTGTGGACATTTCTCAGTTCTGCACAGGACCATGTCAAACTTTCAAAATAATAGACGGGTCCAGGTCTGTCCCGTGTAGCACATTTATGGGTCTGTTTGGGTACGAATTGTTGGACCTAGAGGTGGAAACCTCTAATTTAACCCCTTAGTAAAAAAAAATAAATTTCAGCATCAAGATCTACCTACCTTAAACAAGCATAGCACATTATGTGAAAATTAATTTCGATTTCTTTTTTTTTTTCTTTATAAATGCATTTATAGTCAAGTTTTGCTTGTCTTCCCTGTGCAGGTCCCTGGGGCTGTTTTTCAGGACAGAGGAACAGTGGACCGTGGCTTTATGAAGGCCTGCACTGCAAACAGCTTGCTGTGGGTGTAGACTGGATGTTCCTGCCACCACACACACACTTCCTCTGGCCAGTGAAACACTCCTCCATACCGTCTCCATCTCAACCGGGCAGCGTGCTGTACGCATTCATCGTGTGAAAGTCATCCATGAGCTGGACACACTGACCTTATTTTTTCAGCTGCTGGAAGTTTTGGAAGAATTCATAAGCAAATATGACCAAATAAATGGCGATCAGGAAAATGTCCTAAAAACGCCTCATATTTGTCTGCAAATGTTTGAATGATACTGGATAATGTTTCTGATGCTGCTGTAAAGCTGTAATTATCTTCACAGGATTTTTCCCCATATATACCTTTCACTTGCACTGAAAAGCTATTTTCAGGGAAAAGGAAAAGTTTCTGCTCGTGTGCAGTTTGTTTTTTGGGTAAACATCATCAAGAGGTGTAATTTCGTGTACTTTAAGCAAGTTGTTGAGGGCATTTTGGGAGATGGGGAATATAGTATCAGTTGGGAGCTGTAGGTTTATCCTTCCTTTTAAAATTTTCAGGCTTTTTTATAGCATTGTTAAGATGCCTGTTTAAAAAATGTTAGAGTAACCACAGTCTTAATAAAAACCCTGTGCACATTACAGGTCAGCTAGAAAAGGTACTCTTAATTTATATCTGGTGTTTTGTTTTTTCAATAGGTGTCTCTAATTTACCTTATTCATGAAATTATAATGTCGATGATGTTCAGATTAATCTTGAGGAAATTGAAATCTAGTATCGAAAGAATAAAGAGTACAGTGACAACATTTGGGTTTTTTTGTTTTGTTTTTTGAGTAAAGATTCAATCCCCCACAAATTTTTTTATTTATTTATTAAAAGCATGAAAAAACTCAGATTCACTACTCACTTAAATAGGAACAACTGGCCACTTGCATATATATGCATATATATATATATATATATACTTTCCTGAATCAATTACTGTAGTATGTATAAAATACAGCTACAGATCAAGGGGAGTTAAGGGCAAGTTAATGTTCATTTCAAACTTTAAGACTGGGCTAAAGGTGAGCGGCAGGACTATGACATTTGTCTTTAATTATTAAGACTTTGTTTTTGTATTTCCTTATTTTACTGCGTCCTTATTTTTGTATTTCCTTATTTTACTGCATCCTTAAAACGCCAACGTACAAATCCATAGAAACCTACAAAAAACAATACCGTGTAAATTTTCCACACAGATAGATGGCAGTATGGAGGTTATCACTTCCTCTCTTATCTATGGCTATACCCAAAATTGCTGCCTTAGCGCTTAGGAAGTGCACTAACATACTGTTGGAATCTCTTGTTTTATACCCTAAATAGGGCATAGTAAGCAGGGCGCATTGTGACTAGATGACTAGATTTTTGATACAGAAGCTGGCTTGTCTGGTCGATTATTTTAAAGTATGTAGACAAAAGAACTCGTTTTTAAACATTTTAGTCATACTTCGTTTCATTTTTATTTACCTGAGAGTTTTCAGTAAAACGTATTTCGTTTTGCGGATTGAAAATAAACGAGGAAACAACAGATTTGCAGCTATTCAGGCTAACATCTTAGCTTAGACTTGTCATTGCTGTAAATCTATTATTGATCGTTGTTAAATAGGAAATGATTGTCATTGTTGTTTCAATTGAATGCGTTTAATATAATTTCAGATAAACGACGTTTTGTGGCATGGAAGATTACCTCGATTGCCACAGTTAACATACTGGGGTTTTTTTTCGGCTAACGACTTCAAAAGCATATTTAGCTGCCCTGCTAACAAGAAGCTAACTTTTATTTAATCTAAGGTGAACCTCAGTTTTACATGATGACTATGCGTTTATTTAT